>VYZR01005147.1:4959-24092 GCA_013400675.1 Oxylabes madagascariensis
CCCAATTTGTCAGTGACTACTGGAAAACATAGAAAATTGTGAAAAGAAACATGGGTCTTGATAAAAATTGTGTGTGTAGACAATATGTTAAATAGTGACAGATAAAATATTTATTAATTTATTATTCAGTTAATAGTAATAAAAAGAAACTCTTCCTAGGTGTGTATTTACAAGTATTTTTCATTAGAGTGTTAGCAGTTTCGCTAAAAATCCTAACATATGAAAAACACATTAAAAAATTTAAATGTATCTATGTCTTTCTGGATAGAAGAGGATTCTATTTATAGTGAGATAATAGTAAAAGCACTGTGCCTATAATCTAAAGTACAAAGAGAAACAAATACTTCCAGTGCTCTTTTGTGTGATCTTATGGCTGTGCCCCAAAAAATGGCACTGAATCGTTTCCCACCCCTTCCATCCGTGTGAGACTCACATGTGCAGTGGGGAGCCCATGTTAAGACTCCTTGTAGAGACAAAACTGTTAAGGGACAGTGAAAACCGTTCCATGATTCCCAGTAACCACTGCCAGCGTAGGGAACCGAATGGCAGCAGCTACCAACACTTCATTCACCTGACTAATATTTGCCAGCTCTGACAGGATGAGGAATTTCCTGGTCCTTGTGTTCATTAGTGTAAAGCTGATGGTAGAACCTAATTACGACTCCTTAAGTCATGTGGCTGTGTACCTCAATAAAATCAAATTGCAGGACTGTCCTCTTGCTTCAGGGGTAGTCCCTGTTGTTTTTTCTCTCCTAGGTACCTGTATTTGTTTGGGATCCATGTATTTAGAAGCTCAGAGATGATGGCATTTGTTGCTGGAGGCCACACAGAATTTCGCAGTTTTCTGCGTATCTGGGCCTTCAAAGTGTACACAAACCTTAAGGGTCTATCCTGTCATTTCTGCTCTCTGGTGGATTATAACAATCAGTTAAAAGTGGAACAAAGGAATTAATTGAGTATTCTGTACACTGAGGAGCAGGTGGGAGCACTGGCAGTAATCACAACAAGAGTTACTCCGTGTCTCCAGTCCCTGCTCTGCACACAGAGCTTCAAGTGCAGCCTTGGGTTCCTGCAGGGGTTAAAACTACAGTGGGTCCCCAAAAGAAATGAGGTTTTCACCATTTATTTCTTTTCCTGGTTGCAATAAGCAGCCAATGCCTGCCTTGACCAAGCCACCCTGAGGTGAATTCTGCGTCCATATTTAAGGCCAATCTGTTTACTGACACTTTTTAAAAAGTCAGACTTTCATGACTGCAGTATCTCTGAGAGAAAATGAAGCTGAAAGATCTGCTGTGTCCTGCTGCTTTGATTAGCATGAGAGTGAAACCTGAATGAGGGCTAAGAAGGAGAAATTTCGAAAAGAAGAGAAAAGTGTCATAATTTAAGATAGGAACTGCTATTCCTAAGAGACCAAATCTATTTCTTCCTATGAAAGTGTGGAAAATGTTTGAGTAATAAGAATTTGTTCTAGCAGTTGAGGGTTTTTTTCTGGAGAGTTGAAAGGGTTTCTTGATTTTTATTTTTAAGAAAGACCTCTGATAATCATCTGTTCAAACCGCCTGCTCCAGACCAGACCAGCTCCAACACTACAACAGATTCCTCAGGGTGATACCCAGCTGAGTTTTTAATAAATTCTGTTGAATTTTGAATTGTAACTAATAATTCTTTCTCTAATTTGCTAAAGGGAATTTGTAAGACTAAAATTAAGAGATGCCAAGACCTAGTCCTAATCACATTGGAGTCAACTGGATGCTTCCTGATTAACGGAGGTTTGATTTATTCTCACCCAGGTTTCCTGCACAGAGTTTTCTCTGACTTCTATAAGACAATAAAAATAGGGATAAGATGAAAGGAAGTCCACAAACAAATCTTTCAACACCACTCACATCACATCTTTGATTGGCTCAGGGGCTTACCTAGTTTTTAAGCAGCATCAGAACTGGGGTATGGCACCTATCAATTAAATAATTTCCCTGTCCAAATCCAGCTCCTGTGCCTCACTTATATTTTTCAATTTCATCACTGAAGCTCTCACAAGTACAAAATGAAGGTGATCTGGTCAGATCTTACAATTCTTTTGTATTGCATTTCTAGCCTTCCGTGGAGACTGTCACTTTGTCCAGAACAATTTTGGAAATGGATCACCTGAGGAAAAGAACACCCCAGTTTGAAGCTTACTGGGGAAGGAGACAGATTTCTGGAAAGCAAAAACTACTTCAGGTGACCTCTGTTATTAATTTTTCCCACTGGTTTTGGATGACAAAACACTGTCAGTTCTTGGGATTGACAAGGGTTCCCCACGGGGTTGATAAAACCACTTGGAATGAGATGAAACTTTTGTCTGCATCCATGTGAAACTCACAGAGAAAGAAAAATGGGTTGGATTTTGAGTTACCTAGGCTTAGTAAAGTCTGGGTTTTTTTATTTTGTTATGGTTTGCTTAAATCTTGAGATCATAAATATCCACTTTCATAATTTGGACTGAGGAATTTAGTGGAAAATGTAGTTTGTATGGGTTGTTAAAACATTTTTGATCACAACTGGTACCAGTAACCTGTTTTCATTGCCTTTTTTTTTTTTTATAATAATAATAAAAAGGGATAATGTCTGTCTTGAAGAACTGTCAGTGCAAACAGCTGACAGAGTGGAAGAGAGAAATGTGAAATGATCTGAGCTTCTTAGAAAATGAAGAAGAAAGGAACCAAAAACACTTTACAGTCACAGAGAAAGTTCATGGTCATGCTGGGACTTCCTGATCTCTGACATCTCAAGACATCTGGGGTGTAAACAACAGGATATAAAACCTGCTGTTAGGAGAAGGCCAGGAGGCTCTTCGGAGGGAAGGCATGGAAATATCCTCAGTTACTAAACCTGTCTTTTAAAGGCTCTTTTATTCCGTGAGCGCTGCTGTCGGAAGTGCCAATCGCGCATTCTCTGCTTGGGCAGGTCCCATGATCCAGCCCCACCCAGCGCCTTGGTATGCAGCCACCTGCTCCCAGGTGTGCCCTCTGGGCATCCACCTGCTCCCAGGTGTGCTCTCTGGGCATCCAAGCATCATTCCCACAAGACTGGCAGCAGGAGGGGCTGTTGGGAATCTCCAAACACGAAGGGAAGGGCAGAGAGGGAAAACAGTGCAGGGAAAAGATGCTCAGGTGCAAAGCAAGAGGAGAAATGGGAGACAACAGGAAAGTGATGCATCAGAAGTTATCAGGAGGGGAAAAAAAAACCCTGATGAAATAAATCCATTGAGAAGAACTTGAGGCTAACCAAAGCAGCATGTGAAGGTTAGCACTGAAATGGTTCCTTTGAATGTAATAATGCAAATATCACCAGCAATGAATACACAAAAGTGGCAAACAGTGAAAGAGCTGCAGCTTGGGAGAACAGGAGTGTTGCTGAATTTGGGGTATTTGTACCTTTGTGTAGAAGCCATCTGAAATTTAAGTGGTGTTTGGAAGATGAAAGGCAGATTATGGCTTCGAGTACAGAGATGTGCACTGGGAACACGGTGAGAAGCAACAGGAAAAGGAGATTACTCTTCTCAAGCTTTTAAAGTAAATCGAGTGGTATTGATAGCAACAGTTCAAGCAAAAAATTCTGAAACTAAATTTTTCTATAACAGAAGTTGTGAATTCACAGGCATCACTTTGTGTCATTTTCTAATACAACATTTACAGTCCTCACCCTTTGGTTTTGCTTTATAGAGCTTTCAACAAGTAATGCAAAAATCTGCACAGGTGACAAAAGCTAGATAAGGTTTCTTTTAAAGCCACTGTTCTGTAGGGATTTATGCATATTTAACTTTCTGAAAGATGATTAATGGCATCTCAGTGTTCTCAAATAATGTGTTATGGATAAGTGAACAATAATATTTTATTCTTGCCTTATATAACTCTCTATATTTCAAGACATTTTAGTCTTTTTTCTTGATTTTTTTTACCAATTTTAAGAATGATTATTTTTATAACATGCTGAGTAAAATACAATTAAATTTAAAATAATCCTAGAAAAATTGCATTACCCAGTGGACGGAAAAAAAGCATGAAATGATCTCCAGGTAGAGAAAAGGGATTCTTTTTTGTGAATCACCAAATCAAAACAACATTTCTAGTGTCACAAATGGAAGCATCAATGTTAGAAGTAATTACTGGGATTCATCAAGAAGGTATTCAGCTCTCCTGCTAAATTTTATTAGAAGGGGAATAGGGGAGTGGTGGAAACTCAGAGGGGAGCTAATGGACTTCGTTTGGATTTATGGTAAGGAAATGGGCAGAAATAATCTATCAGATTTTTGGGCTTAAGTTTGGGTTCTTTGCACTTCACTTCTGTGATGGCACCGTGAAATCTCTCTATGCAGAGCACTGTGGTGCAGGTGCATGCCAGAACTTTTATTTTCCTGCTACAGGCAAATACCATTCGGCAACCCTTCACCATTATTATTTCTTTTTTTGTACAGAAAGCTGTAGGAACATGTAGTAAGAGAATAGGGATGGTTTCTTTAGCCTTCATCTGACGATCTCTTTCCTTTGAATAAGTTGTTGCCTCTGTGAAGAAAAATTACTCGAATATTCATAATATACAGAAGTTTTCTGATCAATGGTTTTTTTTATTAATAACCCACCATAGTCAATGTAAATTGTATTAACTCCCTGGAACGATAAGAAATTCTGAACTTCAAAGATATTACTTCTTTCCTTCTCCAGCCATTCATTTCCATTTCTTTTGTACTCAGTCTAATATTCTTCATGCCAGTGTGACAGTTCCATGTTCAGTACGAACAAATTAGACTTTAAGAGTTTGCCCTGTAATATTTTCATTTGAGAGGATCTGCATTGGATCCATTCATTGCTAATGACATTTTTTTCATTAAAAACACTTCTGTAGTTGTATAATAACAATGGTGGACAAATGCTTTTTTCTTTCTTCCCTCTGGCTCTTGCTCTGGTGGAAAGTATTTGGTTATGGCTCCAAAAAGACGTAGATTTCAGGTAAATTCTGGGGCTGCCCCATCCCTGGAAGTGTCCAAGGGCAGGTTGGAGATAGATATAGAAGTATATAGAAATATATATTCTCTCTGAAACAAGAAGTTCATAAGACACGGACAAAGACATCAGAGAAAAGACAGTAAACTTGAAGTACATTCCCTGAAGGAAGACTCTTTGTGAAAATGCAATTTCCTTTATTGTTTTTAAGGTGCTGAAATTTAAGATGTAATAAAACATGAATACCAATTTGGAAGCATTAGTTGCTCCTGGCAACCTTGAGAATGCATTATGCTTCATTTTTCCTCTCCATCATCTCTGCAGAGGCTGAGCAAGGGAATGAGTAACAGCACGTGCTTGCTGAACCAATATACACATCTGACCTCCTTTTCCCCTTCTCAGGAACAATAAATTATCATTAAAATTATGGCTGTAGGTGTGATACTCTCAAGCAGTGCATCTCAGCTCAGGAAGAAATTCACCCTCATGCCACAGTTTGACATTATAAAGCAGTGCATTTCAGCCCCAAGGCAGCTGAGTGGATTTCCCAGAGGACAGCTCTGTTTGCATTTTGAAAGGCTGGCACAAAGATTACCAAATTAATAAAATATTTTTAACATAAATCAGCATCAGTTTAAAGAAAACCCAGATTCTCTTGTGCAGAAGGGAGTAGAGCAAACTGCATAGGATGGAAAGAGAAGGTGAGAAATTATTATTGAGCTGAGAGGATGTCAAAATTACTTTTTAAACTAGACTTGAAAAGTTTACTTCGTTTTTTTCAATACAGCTAATTTTTCTCCTTGCCTTCCTCTAACACTCCTCAGAGCTGCTGCAGTTGAGGAGTCAAGATATGTGGATGTCTGTAAACTTCAAGAAACACTTGTCAAGCCCCACTGCAACATCCAGTCATCAATTTAATTTACATTGCATTATTCATTAGCTATTCAGAGAGAGCAACAGAGTGGAAAGAACTGGAAATCTGTATTAGACCTAAATATACCCATCTGAAAATTCACACCCGAGGGATTTCTCGGCTGAGAAAGGAAAAAAAAAAAAAAAAAAAGAGGGGAGTTGTATTGCCATTGATTGCTACAGGGTTCCTATATCATCCCATATATTTCGGGAGATTTGGGGAAGTTTCTCCTCACTCCATGCACCAGAACATCTCACCCACACTGTGTTTGACAGCCTCCTCCTGCTCTGGGAGTTCTGTCCGGGCTGTCACGCCTGTGATTTACCTGCACTTGGGGGAGCTTCAGCCACTGACCGTGGTTTGGGGTTCAGGGATAATTCCTTAATGACTTTCAGCATGAAAGGCAAAAGCGAAACAGTGGGAAAGCAGAAGATTAAACACAGAGATACATAAACCCTGACAAGGAGCACTTGAGGGAGGCTCCTTCCAGTGCCTGAGGGAGCTGACAGGAAACATGGAGAGAGACAATTCACATGGGATGGAGTGCCAGGACAAGGGGGAATGGCTTCCCACTGCCAGAGGGCAGGGTTAGAGGGGACATTGGGCAGGAATTGTTCCCTGTGAGGGTGGGGAGGCCCTGGCACAGGGTGCCCAGAGAAGCTGCGGCTGCCCCTGGATCCCTGGAAGTGTCCAAAGCCAGGTTGGATGGGGCTTGGAGCAACCTGGGCTAGTGGAAAATGTCTCTGGTGGCACTGGATGATCTAAAAATCCCTTTCAATCCAAACCCTCTGGGATTCTGTGATCCTATGACAACAAAGACTCAAGAAAGGACACTGGTGGATGGGCCAGGGAAGGAGCTGCTCATGCAGGATCTTGGAGGGCTTCACTCAGAATTTGTTCCTTGACTAAAAGAAAGGAAACAAGATCATCATAAGTTCCATGGAGAAAAAGCAAACTTGCAGGATGTTGCAAGGGAATTGGTGGGAGCTGGTAAAACCTCTTATGGGAAAGGGCCAAACATGGAAGGAAGGAGGCACTGGGGTGTAAAGAACCTAGAAAAAATGAAAGGAGGGGTGCTGAAGCTTTGCTCTTGCAAGTAAACAACTTGTGCAGGTAAAAATGGCCAAATCTGTGCAAGAAACCACCTGGTTCCTGTTTGACCATGTTCGATGCAGGGGGAGGATCCTGCTGGGGAACGAGGAACACACACCTGGGGAGATGAGGGGGGCACACCCGAGCCCCATGGTGTGGGATGTGCTGGGGGGCTTTAGGCCTGACAGGCTGACCAGTAAGGCCAGGCTCAGGCCACTGGGACTGCCCATGTCCAGGTGAGTGCACTTCCACTCACCTGGAGCCTGGAAAGCTGCAGCTCATCCCCGTGTTCACAAACCAGGACTTGTGTCCTTCCTGCCAGGGGAGGAATAAACACACACAGCACTCTCACCAGCAAGCACTGGGGGGAACAAAATAACTTCCTAATGATTTATTAAACCTTAAATAACTTCAGTGAGAAACTTTTACACATATTTGATCAAGACAGACAGAAAGAGACACATCAATGCACTGCACAGATTTTGCTCTGCTCACTAGCTGATGAGACAGAGCTGCTTAGCAGGAATCCCAGGGGAGACACCATCCTTACAACACTTCCAGTTCAATTTCTCAGCCTTGAAGGGTCTGCAGTCTTAAAACTGGTTGCTGTTTCAAATGAATTTCTGAATTTATTAAAGGCTTGTGAAATACCAATCTACATTAAAGGAAAAAAAAAAGGATAAAAAACCCAAAGTAACAGCCAAAGCGATGTTCGTCCTTGTTATTCCTCTCAACTATGGCACTCATTTTTCCATCCATCTCTTTTCACTGCTGACACTTGGGAAAGGACAAAACAAACAACCACCACCACCTAAAGAAAAGAAAGTGTTACATTTCATGCTTATTTAGTTTGCAGCAGCTTAAACAAAAACTGCGTGTTTGGAAGACAGTAGGAAATGATCCCTATACAGTTATTATCTGGATTTTATATCTTTGGAGTTTTTTTTTTGAGAATCACTGAATGATTCCTTGCACCACTGACCAGTGGATTCACTTTTTTCCTAATCTTCCTTTTGCTGTTCACATTCTTTTAGAAGCTCTTTTTTTGCCCTTCACATCCCTTACCAAATCCAATTCCGGGCTTTAGCTTTACTAACTCCATCCCTGCATCCTCAAACTTGAGCCCTCTTTGAGGAATTAGGAATGCAACGACTAAAATTAATTGCTGAAGCCTGAAAACTTTGGAAGTTTTCAGTTTTTAGCTCTCTCGTAAAAAATAAAACTACCTTCTAAAATAAAGAGTACAACGTACGGCTGGACCTCTCTGTAAGGGCTCTCCCATTATGTCACTCTGTCTATAATCCCACCTTTTAATTTCTATGGAAAGCAAGTAAAAATAATTTTTAAAAAATTACCTTGGAGAATGTCAGATTGTTTTCAGCCTTCTAGGAATCAACTTCTTATCTTTTCTTTCACCACAATTATCAAAATAGATGATTTAAAATTTCAGTGATTGATCAAAGTCCTCATTCTTCCACCCAACACACAGTTTTTTCCTCTAAATCAATTATTTGCCCAGATCTGCTCACAGTGTAATATTTTTTCTGGTTTTAGCTAATTAGGTTTTGCCAGGTCGTGCATTTTCAGTTGTTCAATCTCTATCAATCACTTTAATTGGAGCAAAGAAGCAGCGGTTTGCATGCTATTCAGTGTCGTCAGCTAGGCTGTCAAATAAGTTAGATTGTGCTTGTTTCCCATTTTATTTATTTATTTCAAGCAGTACTGGTGAAATTGCAAGGGCTGATATGATTTAGAGGTACTCTTTTGATTGAAGAGTTACAGGCAAATTAATGATTATTGCGAGGTAATGTGGAGAATAATTTTTCAAGTGTCAGCTACTTTTTAAATATCCAGAAATTGGTTATTTCCCCCTTTATCTCTCCTGCCTGTATCCAAAAGAGCTGAAATTAGGCACATTCATGCACTACATCTGTTTCTACCCATGTCCATGAAGTTTGACTGCAGTCAGACTTTGCTGAAGTACAATCCTGTTTTGAAAAGCAATATTCAATCATTTGAACTGAAAAACCCAGTTGCATTACCCTGCAGTAGAAATTCTGCCTCTTTACCAGTGAAAAAGATACTGCCATGAATTATTACTGCAACTCTCCATTCCCCAGGTCCTGGGAGTTAATAGAGAATAATTGCTGCGATGCAGCTAAATTAAAAGTGTTGTGTAAGCTCGGTATTGGCACCTTGCAGCTCAGTTATTTTCAGGGGGGGTTGTTTAAGGGGCTGGTTAAATTAATTCTCTACGAATTCCTCTTCATGGATTTCCCTCTCAGTGGCAAATTTAAACTCATTAAGTGCTTTTCCATTGCTCGTGTCCATTGGAAATGGACAATTTAAAAAATCTCAGGTTGACAGGGAATTTATACGGGAAGCAGCCACGAACAATGTGGCCTTTAGCATCATTTGTGAACAATACAGTCCAGTAAAAAAGCCTTCCCAAGGAAGAGAAATCCAACTATCCTCCCAGAAAGTACCACACTGCTGCTATATTGCACACTAAGAACTGCCTAGTGTTGGGGTAATTAAACAACACTCATCTCTTGCCGGCCAGATCAGTTCTGCAGCTAAAGATAAGCTAAAATATGCTAAAGTTTGGTTGACTCCTGGAATACTTGGAGGAATTCAGGAGAAACATATGGCGAAACAATCTGGCTGTATTAATTTCAAGAAGCCTTTCTCGCAAGATTATATGATGCAATTCCCAATATATAGTCCTCTTCAAAATTAAAATGTTTGCCTAATGCTTGAAGTTCAAACAGTCTTCGAACTTCCAGAACCAAGTCCTGAGAAGTATATGAGTTAAAGTTTCTTTCTATCACTCACTGCCTCTGAATTTTACTCTAAAAAAACCAACTCTGCCACCACTTCTGTTCTGCAAGATTAAAATTACTCTAGAAATTAATAATCTAAAATTAGCCTGTTTCTGAACACAGTAACAAGTCCACCTACAGGAAAGTATATTTATTTCTTGCTTCTAAAAGCTGGAGAAAAACTGTGTGTGAGGTTGATAACTATTTATTTATGTATTAATTTGTGGGAGCCACACAGGCAACTGAACATTTTCATCCAGAGTATTTAATTGTTTGGTGGTGAGGAGAAGTTATTTATCAACAAAGTGAGATTTGAAACTGTTTATTATTGTTTATTGTTATTTTTGTTGTTATTAGAGAATCAGCCCAAGTACAGTTATGGAAGTCCACTGGCACAGGTCTACTGAGCTGTTGGTAACAAATATTTGCAGAGCCAGGAGTTGGACTCCAGGTCCTTGTGAATCCTTTCCAGCTGGGGATATTCTGTGATTTCATCATTCTATGAAATGCATTTCTGGCACGGAGTTCTAAATCGTGTTTGTAGACAAATCTGCATTATTTATGCTCAGACAGATGGAAAATACATGAAACAAACCCAAACTCACTAATTTCTAGTAAGTATTATGCTTGGACAGAAATGAATGCAGGTTACTTTGTACTAATAGGGTTGGTTTCAGGAACTGTGAAGCGGATTTTGCTCCTGCTCACTCTCTACAGATAATTCCCAGAATCTGCAGTACTCATATTCAATCTGAGCAAATCCTGCCAGACAGGAATAAATATTAATCCACAGAAATTATGGCGTGCAGCCAATTATATTTCAATCCGTTTCAAGTCTACCTATGTCCCTAATCAGTGGATAATCTGTTGAAATTATTTCTGTCATCATCCAAACAAAGCAGTCTGATAATACACAGCATTTTGTTGCTGGACAGTGATACCTTTTTCTTCCTGGAAAGTTGCATAGGCAGTTCAATTACTTCAGCCCAAATTAATAAACCTGCTAAGTGGCAAAACATCCTTAGATTCATACAATCAAGGAATCATGGAGTTGTCAAGGTTAGAAAAGATCAGCATGACCCAACTTTGCCCAAAATCCCCATTATTCTCATGAAACCATGACACATTTGCTGGCTGTCAACATCCATCACTTTATTCGACCATCTGTAGCATTGGACAATTTGCTTAACTTATCTATTCTACAAAACTGCCTCATCTAGAAGAGGAGACAGGACTTGTAACGTTTCTGTGAAAGACCAGGTTGATCTTCCAGGCAGAATTGAGGAATGGCTTCCAGGGTTGTCCTGCAGTGCAGAGAAGATACTGAGCTGGGCAACGATGTGGCAGGAGGGACAGGAATCATCCCATGTTTCTCCCAGGATGATCCCTGGGGATGGTGACAAAGGCTGACAAACCCCAGGCTTGGCAATGGATTCACGGGAGCTGTTATCACAGAACAGCGTGGGGTCAAATGTAAGGGAAAACTGAGCAGGAATATTGGAGAGCAAACCACTGGAGGGTTAGGAAGCTGTTTAATGACTCTCCTGAACATCTTTGGGCAGAGGCTGGCACAACAATATATTCAGGGGAGTGTGTGCCGTTGCCCTTTTCTTGTGTTTTCCCCTCTGAATCTGCTTTTGCCCACTGCTGAAAAAACAGATTCTGTCTAAATGACCTCTGAGCTCCTGCACTACAGCTACCCTGGTGTTTGTTCGGGAGCCTCAGTGTGAAACTCTTCAATTTATTCTGTAGAGCAGCATTTATTGCAGTAAGGCTCCATCACCCTTCAGCTTAGAGTAATTATTTCTGTTTTTACCCAAGAAAGCTCAGCAATCCATCTTGGCCAAGAGAAATCCACATATTTTGTAAAAAGTGGCCCTGTCAGAGCTCAAAGCCCTTACCTACAGCAAAATCCATGTTAATGTTGCAGAGCAATCTATATGTGCTTGTGTGAATGCATTACCTATTGATTAGGGAATTTGAAATAGTCACGACGGAGGTGTTTAGAAAACTGATAATCAAACTAGTTTTAAAATGAAAAAAATTAAACTTCATTAAATTCCTTCATGGACAATAAATTTCCTAACCAGTTGTTTGTTCTTATACATTATTTGCTGTCAGGTCTCCAAATACAGAGCTGCTGGTCTTCAAAAATTGCTTTTAAATTATCTATAGGCACTGCTACCATGGAGCTGGTGCCACAGAAATGGTCGAGATGGACACAGTCCTCCAAGGTTCTTGGTCACTTAGGCCTTCAGAGGTCTGTAAGAAGTTGAAACCAACATGAACCTTTTTATTTTTTTCAATTTTTTTTTCTTCATTACATTTGTGATATTTTTATGTTTCTGCCCAAACTCCCTAAAGTGGAACATCAGCTGTTCCTCATATTAATTTGGTTTTCTGGCTTCGCCATACATCCTTGTTGTCTCTTGGAGGGGAAGTTCTGTCCTTTTGCAGCCCCCTATGCTCATCTTTTCCTCAGCCTGGCAATTTTTATCACCTGCCTGTCTCCCATTTGTTGCTGTCTCAGTGGTCACATTGCTCATTTTTCTGTGCCAGTGCCTGGATTCTGTGTGTGGACATGCCAATCCTGTTTACACTATGTTACTACACTTATTAGTTTGTTCTGAGTCCAAATATATTAATTATACTCTGTCTAATAACAATTTATTGGTGTCACATGCCTCTGCTTTGGCTGCATGGAGAGTGACTTTTATAGCTGCTGCTGTTTGTTGTAGAGACCATCCTGAAGTGTCCCCACAGTCACCAGAGCAGTTTAAGTGCACATAATAAAATGAACAGTTCGAAAACCACATTTGTGCCAGAAACCCCCTAAGGCAGATTTCCAGTATGAAAACTGAGCTCCTGACACTCCCAGCTTTACCTCTGGAAGCTGTGAGCATAACCCGAGCCAGTTTTGGCCTCTCTATCAACCACATGAAACACTTCTGCATGTGGATACAGGGCAAATTCCAAATGATTCCAGGGAGGTGTCAGCTGGTCTTGTTAATGTAGACACAACCTAACAGATACAAAGCTTGCAATTCTCCTTCTATTAAAAGAGTCTGCACTGACTGCCAATCTAATGAAATACTTCTTTATCATGCAGAAATAAAAAGTGTAATTTTAATTCACCACTTGCAGTGTTTGTAAGTCCCAGAATTGTTGTTTTGATTATTCATTCTTTCTAAAACAATCACTTTGTTACCCAGATAAAAGCAGGTGGACAAACCTGTCCAGAATTATTTAAACTGACCTGTAAGAAAAATAATTTTTTTTTGCCATGCTGCCAGGTATGCCTGCTCTGCCAGGTACAAATAATCTGAATTTATTCCTCCAGCTGCTCTCTCAGGCCCCAGAACTTCATTATGGCTATAACCTCCAACTCTTGCCATCTAAATTGCTGATTATTTGGCTAATTCCTTTCTTAAGAAGTGGGTGAAGATAAAGAAGCTCCTATCAGAGACTGTAGTGGGATAGAGAGTTCCAGTCAGTGATGTCAGTGGCCAGGATTTTTGGAGGATGGGGAGAAGTGTACAGGGCTGCTCTGCTGTGAAAACATCTTTAAAAAGGGGGAAAACACTTGCACAGGCAGTGAGGAGCGAAGGGGAAAACGTGAGACACAAAATGTAGACATGAAGACCAGAAAAGAAGGACAGGCAGAAGATTTTCCAGGTGCTGGAGCACAGTTTACCCTGCATTTTGTGGAAGGGACCCCAGTGGAGCAGGTTTTCCCCCGGAGCCTGTGGAGAGGAGAGGATCCTGGCGAGAACAGAGTCCCACCCTGGAGCAGGGTGAGCACATCCAGGGGCAAAGCAGGAGGAGGGAGGAGGGACAGAGGTGGGACATCATGGACCAGCCAGGGCTCCCCGTTCTCCAACCCCTCTGGGCTGTTTGGGGAGGGTGCAGAGGAGCTGGGAATGAAGGTGGGCTTTTCATTTACTTCTCACTGCCCCCACCCTATTTTAATTGGTGTGAAAAACGCCAATCACTTGTTTAAAGAAATTTTAACAGTTTAATAGCGCTAAAAATAGTCATAAAAACAGTATTAAAAATTAGGACAATAAAAGACAATAAAAACAAAGAATTGCAGACGTCTGGATGCTCCTGGAAGCTAATACCTCCACGAGAGCACGCTTTGCAAGCAAGAGGTCTGGACCTATATACCCTCAAACTAGGAATTTCTGGTTTCCATCAAGTCTGCTGTCTTAATCCTCTTGGCTCCATCCAGAAGAGAAAAGGAGATGGGCTGATGTTTGTCTTGTCAATAAAGGCAATAACTCTTGCTGTTATCTCTGTGCAAAGAACCTCCTTGTGCTGGTCATAAAAAGGTATCTTACATAGCTTCACACTGTATTTAACCCACTACTTAAAATAATTAATACAACATTACTAAAAACAAGATTAATGTAACATTCTTTTCAAACATAACACATATAGTATTCATTTTAATATTTGCAAAAAGCCAATGATATACCATGCAATTTTCACATTGGCAATTAGTGGTATTATTTTCCCCTAGACAAGTCAGTTTTGCCCATGAAGGTAATTGGTAAGTGATCTCCCCACCTTTATCTTGACCCAGGGGTTTTTCATCTTATTTTCTTCCCAAAGCTGAGAGATGGAGTGGAAGAGCAGCTGGGCGGGTGTCTGGCAGTACAGCTAAAACTGGACAGGCACTTCGACCAAAATAAAAGGCCCAGTTTGAGAAGCTGGAGAAAGTAAAACTTGGTCCCTGCAAGAGATTTCTGCTGTAAATTTCTGGGAGAAAAGAAAAAGAAAAGAGGAAGGAAGGAAGGAAGGAAGGAAGGTCATAGCCCCCAGGGAACTAAAGTATTTGTCTGATACAGTTTGTGAAGAAATAGTTGCCTGAAATATTAAGCCTTCACTTTATTGCTGTATTTTGTTTTCATCAGCTTTATAAACCCACAATATCCTCATGCCTGCTAAGGTTTCTCCAGGAATTGCTGCCTGTGTCACCCCTCAGCCTGACCCCGGCTCCCAGAGCTGAGTCTCTGCCAAATCACGTGGCCAAATTCTGAATTTAACATTTACTAATTCCAGTCACTGAGAGATCTTTTGGTGCTATGGCCTATAGGTGACACTTCATTCAATTCTGTCACTGTCCCTCTCTTCCTGACACTTTTCCCTATTCAAAATGAAGAGCATGAGCACAAATTGGAAGTGAAAATTTCATACAACGACTCAAGTGTTTTATGCCCAGGATTTTCTTGTTAGAGTGGTACAAGGGCAGAGAACTACTCATGTTTTCTTGCAGAAAACTACAGAGGCTGCAATATTTAAAGATGTTTATGAACCTAGGCAACCTTTATGTCTTCTTTTTTTTGTTTCTTTTTACTCATTTAATTTTTTTTTTTTAAATGGGAAACATATCAGCATAGACAGTTAATGCAAAGTGTTCATTTAAGCAGTGCCAGAAATGATTTCTCAAACAATAAGTCAGAACCACACAGATCTTAAAATCTGAGCACGTAGGCTTTGTTCATCTCTACCTTCCCAGACTTCGGAGTAAATGTAAACTGCACTTTTAGATGTTAAAACATGATTGGTACATAATGTAGTCTTTTCATTCAATTCAATAGTTGCAAGACAAGAAATGGGTTCTTCAAAAGAATGTAAAGGGGAAAAAAAAAATCACAGGGCATTTCAGCTTTACTTTAACAGACTTAAGACAATACGAGTACTTGAAACAACCCCAGGGAAAGCTTGGTAAGAGCAAAATGAGAAAAATAAATAAATAAAGTATAGGAGCAAAACCTACACGTTTTTTGCTAGATTTTTAGGAAGATTACTTTTTTTTAAAGATTTTTTTTCCAAGTCTATCCCTCTAATTTTCTATTCAGTTTTTAAATATACCTATTAAAAGAATATATTGAGCCATTTCTCTGGTTGTATTTGCTGTTCATTCTAATCTATTAGTAGCCAAAAGGCAAAAGTGCCAGTTCTTAATTATCTTGCTGGCAGGATGGATGGAGCCAGCTGAACTAAAAAAGACAGAAATTGTTGATTTAAGCATTGCTGTGTTTTTTTTAATACAGCCACTTAAGCTATTTCAAGAATAGTGTAATAGGTGTTTAAATGTTAATGCTTCATTCCTTCTTTACAATTAATTTGGCATAGTGTGAATGAATTATTAGGCAAAGCTAATGTATTCAACCAATAATTGAAGGTACTTTCTCAATTAAAAGGGGCATCCACTTGTTTTCTCTTAAAAAAGTGAGAAAAGTCCTATTGGTAAGGATGAACCTATTTCCTTCAACTTAATTTTTAATAAATCATATTACATCAGCTAATAATTTTCTCCAGTGGACATTTTTTAAAAATACCAAAGTTATTCTGGGCTAGAAGAACGGTGCAATTATATATTCATTCTTCTGAATGGAAATTAGGAGAAAATGTGGAGGACAACAAGAACAGATCCAGTAAAGTGTGTTTGTGGTTGATTCTGTGGGATCTTCTCCTGCTGAGGATCCAAGAGCAAGGTCATAGGATTCAATACTTTCTACTGGATTAAGGCCTACAGAAGGAAGGGAGGGAAATAAGGAATGGAATAGTAGTGGGCTCAAAGCTGTAAGATATGTCACAAAAGTCAGAGAATTTCTCAAAAAAAACAACTTTTCATGACAATTCTCTCAGACTGCAGAGCAGGTCCCCCAGATCTTGAAAGGCACCAAAGATTCCCAAACTCTCTGCAACCCATTCAAATATTTAAACATGATAGGTTGGGGTTTTTTTACTTTATTCCCAGATGGACCTTAAAGCCAATCCAGTGCCACCCCCTGCCATGGGCAGGGACACCTTCCACCAGCCCAGGTTGCTCCAAGCCCCATCCAACCTGGCCTTGGACACTTCCAGGGATCCAGGGGCAGCCACAGCTTCTCTGGGCACCCTGTGCCAGGGCCTGCCCACCCTCACAGGGAACAATTCCTGCCCAATATCCCATCTGACCCTGCCCTCTGGCAGTGGGAAGCCATTCCTCTTTATCCTGTCACTCCATCCCTCGTAAACAGTTTCTCTCCATGTTTCCTGTCAGCTCCTTCAGGCTCTGAATTGTCACAATTAGGTCACCCCAAAGCTTCCCTTCTCCAGGCTGAACATTCCCAATTGTCTCAGCCTTTCCTCTGCTCCATCCCTCTGATCATCAAACTCAGACACTCTACAGTAGCAATCCATTTTTCTTCTGTGTAGCTCTTGACTGTCAATCAGAAACTTTCAGTTTTGGTAGAAAAGTGAGGAAAAACTGTTTTCTTTCATGGCAGTTGCAGCATCAAGGTCTAAATATTTGTATTTGCCTTGTAAAGTTTGCAATGTCACATAAATAAATGAGCACACTACTGAAAATTAAATGTTATGTTGCAACTAATTCATTTGCAATCATTTAGCACTCGCTAGATTTTATACTAATTGCTCTATGAGATTAATGAATTTACAGAGCTCTTTGAGTATCCCATTTCTTGGCAAAGCACATTGCAAGGAGCCAATAAAAGTGGCCCCACAAGCTACATCTGATGTGGGACATCTTCCAAACCTCTGCCTAGAGACAGTGAATGCCATGCACTGGAGTGTTCCATGAGTAGGCTGCCTCCAATGTAAAAAAGTCGACTCAGAATTGTTTACTTTTTTGAATTTTCCTGGGTTTCTTCTTATTATTTTATTGGATGACTCAAGGAGAGTCAGCATATGGATCTTTAGGTATGTGCTGTCTTTTTCGCATTATCAGGGTAGAGTGCTGGCTTTTTGGAGAATATATTTTAACAGATCTGTTCATGAACAGAAACCCTGAACTTTAAAAACTAGAGGTTAAAGTCCATCTGGTAAAAAATTGAATGATTATATATTCAAAAGGAAAGACTGTTAGTCTAAGTTGGAATTCTCTGACTCTTGTTTTCACAGAGAGCTCATTGATATTTATAGAAGTAACACATACAACCACACATATCCCTGAAATTTACGGCTAAATTGAGATCGTTGCTTTTATTTCCATTGGAGCTTTTCTGTTGAAGTCACAGGGGATTCATGCTAAGAAAAAGAGCTGTGGGGAGGCATAAGTTGTATTTAATGTCTGTCTGTGCATGGTGCACCAGGAGTTTTGCAATCAGAGCAGCAGCATGTGGGCAAAAGCTTTGTCTGCTGGGTAGTCATTTCACTGGTAGAATTTCCAAAAGGAAAAGCATATTTGTTTAGGGAGGCCTTGTAATAATGGGGTTTGTGGAGTTATTTCTTGCCTATTTGGATGTAATCTTTCATGACAAATGTGACTTTCCAGGTTAAATTTCCCTGCTTTCTATTTCAGTACTTAGGCACGCTGCTCCAAAGTCATAGAAGCATTTTTTCCTCCCAGATTAAATTCAATTGATTTCTTCCATGTAGTTTTCTGGTTTTAACACAATTAACATGTTCTGAACCATTTATAAACAGAGAGAGGCTGCCATCATCTCGGGGGCTTGGAGTAACCAAGGAAGGTGTCCCTGCACACAGCAGGGGGTGGAACAAGATGGTCTACAAGGTCCCCTCCAACCCAAGCCACTCTGGGATTTTGTGATTCATGACCAAGAACAACGTATTTTTGTGTGAGTCCTCCATAGTTTCCACTGTAATTGCCCTTTCACTTTTTCTTGTAGGTTGTTGACTTTTTTTGTGAAGAGAGGCCCTCAGTGTGGCTCTCTTCCAGGAGATGACAGTGTGTGTCGGGGATTTATAGCAACGTGGCACCTTGAATCATCAGGTCCTTCAGATACAGATGAGTTAAGCAATGTCTGATTAAAAGCTGGGAATGAACGCCTCAAGATGCAAAGAAGAAACTACAGCTTATCATTCTGCATGCAATTTAAATGACTGGTTCTGCACCTAAATGCTCCTGAAAGCTGTTTTACANAGCAAGGTCATAGGATTCAATACTTTCTACTGGATTAAGGCCTACAGAAGGAAGGGAGGGAAATAAGGAATGGAATAGTAGTGGGCTCAAAGCTGTAAGATATGTCACAAAAGTCAGAGAATTTCTCAAAAAAAACAACTTTTCATGACAATTCTCTCAGACTGCAGAGCAGGTCCCCCAGATCTTGAAAGGCACCAAAGATTCCCAAACTCTCTGCAACCCATTCAAATATTTAAACATGATAGGTTGGGGTTTTTTTACTTTATTCCCAGATGGACCTTAAAGCCAATCCAGTGCCACCCCCTGCCATGGGCAGGGACACCTTCCACCAGCCCAGGTTGCTCCAAGCCCCATCCAACCTGGCCTTGGACACTTCCAGGGATCCAGGGGCAGCCACAGCTTCTCTGGGAACCCTGTGCCAGGGCCTC
>VYZR01005147.1:24296-42754 GCA_013400675.1 Oxylabes madagascariensis
CATTGCAAGGAGCCAATAAAAGTGGCCCCACAAGCTACATCTGATGTGGGACATCTTCCAAACCTCTGCCTAGAGACAGTGAATGCCATGCACTGGAGTGTTCCATGAGTAGGCTGCCTCCAATGTAAAAAAGTCGACTCAGAATTGTTTACTTTTTTGAATTTTCCTGGGTTTCTTCTTATTATTTTATTGGATGACTCAAGGAGAGTCAGCATATGGATCTTTAGGTATGTGCTGTCTTTTTCGCATTATCAGGGTAGAGTGCTGGCTTTTTGGAGAATATATTTTAACAGATCTGTTCATGAACAGAAACCCTGAACTTTAAAAACTAGAGGTTAAAGTCCATCTGGTAAAAAATTGAATGATTATATATTCAAAAGGAAAGACTGTTAGTCTAAGTTGGAATTCTCTGACTCTTGTTTTCACAGAGAGCTCATTGATATTTATAGAAGTAACACATACAACCACACATATCCCTGAAATTTACAGCTAAATTGAGATCGTTGCTTTTATTTCCATTGGAGCTTTTCTGTTGAAGTCACAGGGGATTCATGCTAAGAAAAAGAGCTGTGGGGAGGCATAAGTTGTATTTAATGTCTGTCTGTGCATGGTGCACCAGGAGTTTTGCAATCAGAGCAGCAGCATGTGGGCAAAAGCTTTGTCTGCTGGGTAGTCATTTCACTGGTAGAATTTCCAAAAGGAAAAGCATATTTGTTTAGGGAGGCCTTGTAATAATGGGGTTTGTGGAGTTATTTCTTGCCTATTTGGATGTAATCTTTCATGACAAATGTGACTTTCCAGGTTAAATTTCCCTGCTTTCTATTTCAGTACTTAGGCACGCTGCTCCAAAGTCATAGAAGCATTTTTTCCTCCCAGATTAAATTTAATTGATTCCTTCCATGTAGTTTTCTGGTTTTAACACAATTAACATGTTCTGAACCATTTATAAACAGAGAGAGGCTGCCATCATCTCGGGGGCTTGGAGTAACCAAGGAAGGTGTCCCTGCACACAGCAGGGGGTGGAACAAGATGGTCTACAAGGTCCCCTCCAACCCAAGCCACTCTGGGATTTTGTGATTCATGACCAAGAACAACGTATTTTTGTGTGAGTCCTCCATAGTTTCCACTGTAATTGCCCTTTCACTTTTTCTTGTAGGTTGTTGGCTTTTTTTTGTGAAGAGAGGCCCTCAGTGTGGCTCTCTTCCAGGAGATGACAGTGTGTGTCGGGGATTTATAGCAACGTGGCACCTTGAATCATCAGGTCCTTCAGATACAGATGAGTTAAGCAATGTCTGATTAAAAGCTGGGAATGAACGCCTCAAGATGCAAAGAAGAAACTACAGCTTATCATTCTGCATGCAATTTAAATGACTGGTTCTGCACCTAAATGCTCCTGAAAGCTGTTTTACAATGAGTTCCCATAAAAATCAGTAGTTTTCCCTCTGTATTAATCTGCATTCTAGCAGAAGCAGCTAATAGCTGAATGGCTTAATTCTTCCTGCCCCTCACACTGCTCACATCCATGGCTGCTGCTTTGAAAAGTATTTTCATTTATTATTAACTTCCAATTTGATATTAATTTGCAACAGAAAGAGCTGACCAAAATCATATCAAGGGAAGACTCCTCCTATCTCAGTGCAGCGTTCTGTTGCTATGGGAACTGAGAAGAGCTGAGGTTTACACAATTATCAAAGTCTAGAATAATTCTGGATGACATCTGATGCTAGATATGTCTGCATGCATGCACACACAGCCTCAGACTCACATGTACAGACAAAATATCCACGTCTAAGAGCTGTTGGCCACGATATGAAAGGAAGATGCTCCTGGTTGTTACACCTTGCTTGGTTCTCAATCTCTTGCTGCACAAACAGTGGGCATTTCTCGTGTCCGAGCAAGTGTTTCTCCTAAAATGTGGAGAAAATCTTCAGTGATTCCAGGTACACCAGGCAGGACCAGGATTCACCTCGAGAGTCCTGCGGCTCATGCTTTATCCCACTTCCAGCTGTTCCATGCTAGACAGCTTTGGGGGATGTAGAAAGCAGCCTAAAATAGCAGAATCCCCCCGAATTCCTGGGATCATCATAAAGAGAAGAACCTCTGTGTTCTGGAACACGCCAGATCAGGGCAAGTTGTTTGAAATTCATTCAGGTCTCTGCCATGCTCCCACATTCTGTGTTTCATCTGCTAGGGAATCATGGAATCACAGAACCATTAAGGGTGGGAAACACCTCTGAGATCATCCAGTCCAACCAGCACCACCACTAATCCATGTCCTCAAGTGCCACATTCACATGTTTGTTGAACACATCCAGGGGTGATATGAGTTGGATCAAAATGTTTTCTGGTCTTTCCCTGCTCAAAAAATCAATGCGAAAGACCTTGGGGTTGGAAGGACCATTGGAGCCACTGACCTCAGGTTCAGAAGGGAAGATTTATCTCCCTCCTATGGATCAAGCTTCCATATACATGTAACTATAGCCATCTCTTCTGTGGTTTGTCTGGAATTCCTTCACCCCACTCCATCTTTCTGCACTTTATCCTCTTGGTGTAGCGGAGGCTGTAAGTTGGGTGTGGGGACAGTAACAATGTCTGTGTTTTGAGGTAGATGGTGCATTAAGGTTTGGTTATAATGGCTTGTCTACAGCAGTTCTGGTAACCACAAGAACTGTGAAGTGCAAAGAATCACAGAATCCCAGAATGGGTTGGGTTGGAAGGTACCTTAGGATCATCCTGATGCCTTGAGTTTTAGCTTTCATGTAATTCAGATTCTGTGCTGCCTAGGGGTGCAGTTCTGAGCCTCACACTAAGTGCTGGTGAGCTCCCTTCACAGAGCAGGGAGACAAANAGAAACCATGTAAGTACAATGTACATCAGTGAGTAACTTATTCAGTTTAGGTCGTATTTTGCCATTTTTTTTCATCTCCACTTCTCATGGCTGCTGGTGTCACTGCTGTTTTTTTGTTAGGTTTCAAAATTTTACTGATTATTATATCTTCCTCTTAATTACAAACATTAGTTAGTGTCATTAGTACAGCAGCACTTACAATGACTCGAGGTCAGTGCCAAGATGCCCTACCTGATGTTTCCTAAAAATAGTAATAATCAATTGTCTGAAAACTCCAAGCAGAAAAGCCACTGATAATACTGAGTAGAGGAATAAAATTACATTTATTTGAGGTTTTGACTGAATTTTTCTTTTCAGTTGCATCCCTCTCACACATTGGGCTGGCATTTATTTGATCGTTTGGCTGTTTGTTTTGCAGTGATATGAGCAAACAAAACACACCTCAGACAGTGAGGCAAACTGAAACTTAATTGATGAGTGCTTGTACCTCACTGCATTGCCAAAGGATTAAGTTTTCATAACCTGACAGGCAGAAAGATATTCATGTTGTCAAAGCCTGCTTCTCAAATCTGAATGAGTGTAAAATTTTGGTATTTTCTTCTTCCAAAGCGTCTAAGACTTCCAGTGTCATTAAGCACTTGAATTGGTCGTAATCCTGTCCTGTTCTCTGATTGGGTAGGAGATGGTTTGGATTTGCACTGATGAGGAGAGACAGCAAAGCACAATTCCCTCAGGACTTTGGGATCCATCTCATCAGGTCCCACAGATTTAAGGATGTTCAGGTTCCTCAGGTGCTCATGAACCTGATCTTTACTGACAGTGGGAGGGACTTTTCTCCCTGAGCCCCCATCCTGCTCTCCAGCCACTCCGGGGTGTGGAAACAGAGGTTGCCACTGAAGACTGAAACACAAAAATTGCTGAGCTCCTCAGCCTTCTCCTCATCCATTTTTACCCGTGTCCCAGCCTTGTTTATCAAGGGGTGACACCTTCTTTGATCTTCCTTTCCTGGCTGCCAAACCTGAAGAAGTCCTTCGTGTTATTCACTGTGTCCCTTGCCAAGTTCAGTTCCAGCTTTGGCTTCCTCAGCCCTTCCCTACACAACCAGATTTCATCCCTAGACTTCCCAGGTCACCTGTCTGTGTTCTCACTGCCTGTGCATCTGCTCCTGTCCCTTTGGTCTCACCAGCAGGTCCCTTCTCAGCCATCCTGGGCTCCTGCCCTCCTTGCCCCAATTCCTGTTCCCGGGGGTCATTGGCCCTGGTGTTCCATGGAAGATTTCCCTCAAGATCTGCCAGATCTGTCCTGCTCCCCTGTCCCTGAGGACAGCTTCCCAGGGGATTACATTTATCATCTCATTGAAGAGCTGAAGTTTGTTTTCCGAAAGTTCAGGGGCCTTTAGTCCTCACCTGATGCCCAGGAGTGTGAACTCCCTCAGTGCAGGGTGGCTGCAGCCCAGGCTGCCTGCAGGCTCCATGGATTGATCATTTTGAATTCTTGACAATTATAGTGCCCAGAGAACTGTGCCACCTTGTGTGCAGAGCTTTGCAAGCAGACATGGAGTTAGTTAATTTAAAATACAGAAAGGAGTGTAAACACATCTGAAGTGGCACAGTGGTTTTAAACCAAGAAAGAGCTCTAACGCCTTAGAAACTTCCAGTGAGCTCTTAAATTGCACTGAGATAACTGTGTCTTTCTAAATTTTTGTAATTAGCTTTTTGCTGGACCTTTTGTTGAAAAAAAAAAATACTGCTAATTTAATTTTTTTAGGTACGCACTCAAAACATTCGAAGACAAAACTGAAGTTAAAATCCTCCAACCATCAAGGCTGGAAGAGGCTTTTGACTTCATCCAGTCCAGCCATCAATCCAGCACTGCCACTATGACCCCTGAACCACTGAACATATCACCCAGGGCCAGATCCAGATGCCTCTTAAGCACTGCAGGCACAGTGAACCCTGTGGGCCCCCAGCATTCCCAGGGGTGGTTGCAAATGTGGAGAAAATGGGTTTTTGTTTAGAGTAAATACAGATGTTTAATGAAAAGATCTCTGTGGTTTTTTAACAATACTGTTTAGAGCATTTCCTCAGTCTAAATTGCATGAATGAAAGAAACCCTGAAAGGAGAAGAGGGTCAGCCTGGACACCTCTGATATTAATTTGCTGTTCAGTGATTACAAGCCTGTGCTAATTGCTTTCACCCATTTTCACGACGTAAAGCAAAATGAAAAATAGAAGCACACAAGCTATAAACTTTCTGGATTTACACTTAAAAAGTGCTCGGTCTCATAATCCACTTCTAAAAACATGTCAGGATCTGTGATCAGGGCTTTCAGAGCAGCCCTGCGTGGACCGAAGGTTCTGAGTTTGTTGAGCTGGGCGAATGGAGGCTGGGAGAGCATCATCTTTCACTGATTGATGTGCTAAATTCCTCAGAGCACAACAAGTTAAGGACTACGTAAATAATCGATTAGCTGTCAGCCTTCCTGGTCATCCTCATGAAAGGGATTAGTGACAGCCAGGGGCCAGAGAAGTGAGCCATGCTTCTACAAACACCTTTTGAACCAGGACAAAAAACTCCCAGGGAACATTCCTTCCATTTCAAAGCAGGGTTTAAGGCGATGGTGGTGCAGAAAAGGCTAGTTCCCTTCTCTCCCGTGCCTCTCCTAATTAATCTTTCATCAATAAAGAAAACAGGCTCAAAAAATTAGGAAAAGTATCAATATGTTTCTGTTGCACTGATTTAAAGAGGCAAGGAAAGCAATTCCACAGATTTGGACAGCAGGATTCCATCTGGCTATGGAACCAATTATATTTGTATTTAAACAAATGTGCCAGACAGAAGGAATGGAAATTCTCCACATCTTCCTGGCAGCAAGTAGAACTTGCTGAGAAGCCTCTTATTGTTTGGTTTGTCTGATGACATCTTTTATTAAACATTAGCTGTATCCAGAAAAAAAAAAAACAAAAACAACTTTGCACTTCAGGGCCACACACATTGATCCCTTAATCCCAGTTCACTTTTATACACTGTGCTTTCTGCCACATCCAAAACCAGACATCATTTCTGTGTCTGCTGGCACCCTGCACCTTGTTCCTCCTTCACAACTCATTCCAGCTTCAGAGCTCTTCCAGAGCCTTCATCTATTAGGAGACTCGAAGTGAACTATCTGTGTTTCATAGGAAAAGACTTTGGTGTGGGTCACTTCCAAAATTTCACTTTCCGTGGGACAGCGCTTACAGTTTGAGACTTCACAAAGAAATAATTCTTGTGGCCATTTGGAGGGAAATCTTATTCCACAAGCTGTCTGTAATTCCAATTATTGTGATCTAATTATGAACTCCCGAAGAGCTTTCTGGCAAGTAGAAATTCAAGAGGCACTTCTCATGAAGAAGTGTTTCTTCCAGCTTGTTCAGGCACTGTTTGCTGATAAACTATAAAATATTTTATAAAGTTAAAATAGAAAATATTTTCTAAAATAACTGTGTTTGTGTATTTCCTAAATCGCTTCAATTTAAAAAGTTCACACATCTGCTCTGGAAAACATTCTTTTCTGTGTCTCTTGGTAAAATTGCAAAAATTCCAATTTCAGGTGTCCCCATGTTTTCCATGGAGTATATTTTAAGAATTTCTCACACAAAACAAACAGGAGTTGCATTAAGTGAATGGTGAGAACAAGCACTTAAATTCTTGGCATTTTTTAAGTTTCTCTCTTAAACTCACAGCTACAAAACTGATTTTCACTCATGTTGTGAGCTGCAAACAGAGAAGCCATAGGAACTTTTAAAATGATTATAAGATAGAGCCTTAACATGACCAATAGAGCTTCTGGAATACTTATTGTACAACCTGGTTGATGCCCGTTGCCAAATTCCCCCTCTCTGTCAGTGTTCTTTAGGAATAACAGACTGGAGTTTGAGGCTTATTTTTCAAATCAGTACCTGTGTTATACAAATCAGTGGCATAAAAAAGGAGGCCTTGTTTAAAACCAGGTTTGTTCAGTTCTTGTTGCACAAGCTGCTCACACTCGCAGTCAGGGAGGTGCTCAGTCCTTCATAATGACTGCTCACCTAAGTTCCTGTACAAAACCACAAAACATTACCTTCTGCATTTGCATTATTGGAAAAGACAGGATGCAGCAAGTTTTCTTCCCTTTTTTCTTTATTTCTATTTTTTTTCCTTTGGGTAAAGGCTGTTCTCTAAGATTTGTAGAAAACAGATGTGATCCTACTTTAATGCATTCAGACTTCATTGCTTATTGAAATATTTGCATTACTTTGAATTTAGAAAATAAGCTTAAGCTGTTAATGGACTTTGAATAGAAAGATATAAAGAATCTCAGTCTTCACTGTTTCCTACTAATTACTAATTCTGCTTCCATAAGAAGTTTTAATGTTTCTGCCTAAAATTAACCGTGCATGCCTTTAGAATGTGTATTTAAAAGACCTCCTGCTGCTGCGGGAGAATTTTATTTTGTCGAATTCTTGTAAACATGGAACATTTAACTTGTGCATCTGCTTTGGATAATGGAAAATCCCTGGTATATACAGACACAAGTGTGTACACACAGGCACAAATATATACATATATATGTAAAATATATTGTCCACCTGCACAGAGAAGGGCTTCAACCCCTGCAAAATTGCAATATTAAATGAATTTCAAAGCACTTTGGATCACTTTATGAACAGCATTTTGCTTCTCCTTTTATTAGCTTGCATATGAGGAAGCTGTCTATGTTATAGCCGGGTTACCCGAATGTCTTTTAGGAAAATTAGGAAAATGATTCGTTTTCCAAGAAATATCAGATATCCACACTTCTGTCAGTAAAACTTTTCTCTTTGGACCAAACTGATTCTTCTAGTCTAGAAATCAATGGAATGTAAATTGAGTTATGAATCCTGTTTGTAGAATGAAAGGACTCCAGGCTGCACAGTAGATGTATGCAACATGCATTTACTCTTCCAGTGCAGATACGGATGTAACTTTTAGTCCAAGTGTTTTAAACTGCTAAAGAAATGTTCCTAAATATCTCAAACACCTATGAATATGTTGCCAGAAGGACCTCCCCCCCAAAACACTGTTGGCTGTTCTTTTTGTCATCCACCTTTACCATTTGCCTTTAGCCTTTGGGTCTCACTCATCAATGGCATTTGGGAAATCTTTAAATGGCGTTTATCAAATAGAAAGTGCTCCAAAATCCTTGGAAATTATCCAGCAGGTTGTGCTCAGTTTACTTGGGTGGAGCTCAAGCTATTTACTGGGGAATTGTGCCTGATCCGTGTGTTTCTGTGTGTTCTGGCAGGTAAGGGGTAACAACTCCACCCAAGGTCCTGTTGGGAAGTCCAGAGGGAGTTACAGGTTTCATCTCATCCAAAACCCCCTGTGCTCAATCTTACTCTGCCTTCCAAATCCATTGTAGATTTCTTTCTCATGTTTAGGTCAGATATTACACAGGAAAACCTTTCCTGTGAGGGTGGGGAGGCCCTGGCAGAGGGTGCCCAGAGAAGCTGTGGCTGCCCCTGGATCCCTGGAAGTGTCCCAGGTCAGGTTGGACGGGGCTTGGAACAACCTGGGCCAGTGGAAATGTCCCTGCCCATGGCAGGGGTGGCACTGCATAAGCCCTAAAATCCCTTCCAACCCAAACTGTTCCATGATTCTGTCACCCTGTGAATGTAACCCCCAAACGACGCAGGTTGCAGGAAGGCTTTCTGCGCAATTATTTTGCTGCATCATAATTAGGTTTTTGTGCAGTTGGAACAACTGCTTGGATGGATACTCATTAATTTGTTAATAACTTAATTGGGCCAGCAGCAAATTCCCAGCATCACACATGGTAAGTTACCTTTAGCTCTTAACATGATCTGTGCGTGTGACACATCCCAGCAGCACCATTGTGCCATCTCTAGAACTCCATCCAGTTCTGGGTGAACTAAATTCGATTACTAATCCAGAAGGCATCTACTCCAGGAAAAAAAAGCAGAACAGGAACTTCATGCTGTTTTTTGAACTGTGTGAATGACTTTTAATTTGGACATAACAGATCAGCCAAGAGATTTTTTTTTTTTTTAATTGAAAAATAAGACTGATTTATGATCTTTCATTGCTACTTCCCTGTTTTTTTTTTCCTTTTCCACTGTCACAATACAGAAGTCCTGACTTTAACTACATAAATGCTGATAAACAATTTTGTCCATGAATATGTAGGAAAACCCATGAGATTCTTCACACTGTGTACTATGCAATAGAGCTCTGATATTTTCTTTTCTTTTACTAAGGATGACAGTGTGTATCAAATCAGAAGAGACAAAAATTTCTCCTCCAGGAGAAAGGTTGGTTAACAAAGACAAAATCCTACCAGGAAAAGCCTCTCAGTGAAGCAAATTTGTGTAATGATCTAGCTGCTCATTTCTCATTATTTATGCAGCCTGCTTGTTTTCTAAAAGCCACATATGGATTATTTTCTTCTTTTTAAATATCATATCTTTCTCCATTGTTCCTAGGAGGCATTTTAATGCAGATAATTGAATTTCAATTAATTCTGCATATGCTGTTCCAGATTATAATTGCTTACTACTGCTGACATGGGCCTGTCATTACTCACACCCAGCCTCATATTCAGCTCTGTGTCACCATTTTTCAAGCCTTGTGTGAACACATTCCATTTATTACTCATATGAACTTATCCAGGAAGGTGCCATAGAAAGTCCTCTAAAGCCTGGTTCACTTTGGGAGATATCGTGCTCTTTTATCAGTTTGTGCTGTTGTTTGACCAATAATAAAAATAATTTCATAGAATATGAAACCAGTGGTGGTACAGGGTTATTATATTAAATTTTGGGTTGCTTTTTAAATTCTCAAATAGTGAGGAATGGATGCCTAAATAAAATGGAGCCCCAGGGCTTCTGCTGCCAGCTTTGCCTTGGTTAAGTTACTGAAAAAGACTAAGTAATGTTAAATTGAGGTTTAAAACCAAGAATTATCCAGTGCTCAGAGGATAAAACTGATAGAAACTTTGTGGGCTGCCCACTGATGTTAAAGAGAAACTGAGGCAAGAATTTGGATATTAATAGTAGAATCCGTATCGCACTAAATTACATCTGGATCCTGTTGCTCTGGGGTTGAGAACTCCTTTTCCCACCAGGGGAAAACCTTTCAGTAATTAAATGTTTTCCTTGCCTTAGCAGAGAGACCTTAAAGCACAAAGAAGTGGCAATGAAGAAGAATCCACTTTCTCTGTCAGCTTAGATCTTGAAAATACTTTCCTTCCACAACTGCTTGAAAGGGAATTGTGCCTGTAAAAAGGAGCAGAGGTGGAATCTATTGAAATTCTATACAGTCAGAATTGAAATTCCAAAAGTAGGCTTGTAACAAAGGGCACTTCTTGTGAGAGGATTAAAAACTGAAAAAGCACTTTTGATATGATATTTCTGTTCAAAAATACCTATAGGTATTATAAAGAAGACAAGATACATTGTTATTATTAGGATTACAATGGCCACCTCGAAAATATGTCACTCATTTATATTATGGAAAGACAGATGGGAATGGACTGCGGTTCTCACATTTTCCTCAGGGATGCTGTGACTCTGTGGTTGCCTCTGTCCATTGTGGCAGCTAATTAGCACAACCTATCTTGATTGGAAGAAATGAAAGCTTTAGTTGAAATACATTTATTCCGTTCAGAGCTGAAATTATACTGCATCAGAAAAAGGTGATTGCAACATTGAAGTTCAAAAACTTGCTCTTTCAGATTCATAAAGTCCTCAGGGAATGGTTGGGTTTGGAAAGGACCTTAAAGCCCATCCACTGCCACACCTGGCCATGGGTAGGGACACCTTCCACCAACCCAGGGTGCTCCACACCTCATCCAATTGCCTGGATCATAAATGAGTTTATACTTCACTCCTGCCTTGCACTTAATTAAACAAAATAATTCTCAAACCATCCCAGGAAGCTTCAATATTTCAGTAGGAGTGTGCAAGAATGGATTACCCCATTTTGTCTGTTCAACTGGCAAAACTGAGACATAGAACTTGCTCAGTCATGATCAATCATAAATTGATAACAATCAAAAAAAAAAAATCTAACTTGATTTCGTCTAAATCACAAACTAATAAATTTCACTAAGATGTTCCCAGGAATGTAGTAGTCCTGATACTAGAGGTAGAACATAATTTATCCTTTGTTCTTTGTTTGTAAAACACCTTTTTTTTTTCCTGTAAGGAGAGAATCAGTGTTTATTTAGGGAAATTCCTGTGTAGGTACAAAATTCTATTTTCTCACTTTTAAACTGAGTCGACCTCTGACTTTCTCATCTGACTTTCTGCATAATAAGTAGCTGTAAGAACTCTACCAGTGATTTTTAAAGTAAAGGAATTTGCATTTTTTTCAGCTATATAAGGGAGAAATACTAAGAATGATAAACTGTGGTGAAGCAAGAGCAAGTCTGTAAGGAAAAAAATCCATTTTTCATTTAAAAGCTCCACTAGACTTAAATTTCATTAGGTGAGCTATTCCAGTGGTAAAAAACCACTTGCCACAGAAAAAATCCAACCCAAAAAAACACACCCTACGTCTAACCAGAATCCAGTTTAGTCTTAATTTTAATTATTAAAATTCTTTTTTTCTCCCCACTTCATATCATTACCAGCAGCCTGCATTAACGTACAGCTGTTCTAAGGAGAGCAAGGGAGCAACCTGCATAGCTCTTGCATCAGATGAGAAAGGAATTAAGCTTGATGAATGCTGTTTATGTCTCACTAACAGCCCTAAAGGCATCTCATAATTTTGTGATAAGAAAATATTTCTCTGTCAAGAGCCATTAACATCTGTTTTTTTGAAAAGTTTAGTCATTACATGCTTTGCCTGACAGCTCGATGTAGTACAGCTTGATGGATAACTGAGTGAAAGGCTTGAAAGGTCTCCAAATGAAGTCAATGTTCCAAATTTAATGAAAAGTGCTGAAGTGCTGTGCTGTTATAAACATAAACCATTTAATTGTAAACCAAAACAAGGCACCTTCTTGGTCGGGGTCATTTTAGCGATGTTTGAGGAATAAGGGGATTGCAAGACCTCAACCCCTCCTCTGCATCTCTTTCTTAGAGTTGCTCCTTCCACCTCATGGATTGCCAAGGTTTCAGCTGTTAACTACAGTGACCTTCGGAAATATCTATTGCAAAATTAATAGGATTCAAAAGCATCCATTAGAAGAGAAAAGTTCCACTGTGGACAGAAATTTAACTTGCGGGTTTTGGTCCTTAGTGAAGTTTGGAAGTGAACGATTTTTGCGTGGCAAGGAAGAGGTTGAAGAATATATTGCTCCAATGAAAAATAGTTTGCAATTTTAGACACTTCAGAAAATTGTTTAGCAAATGGACTCAAACCCCAGGATTTTTGCTGCATCCCAATCAAGTGTCTGTGTCCCAAGTCTGGCTTGGGGGACCAGGGAGTGCAGGCTGAGCTCTGATGGAAAGCAGATGTACAAGAGATGGATGTGAGGACAGATGACGGAGGAGAGCGAGAAATCCATGGATATAAAGGGATAACGTTAGAAAAGCCAGCAATCAGCTGGAGCTGCAATTTGTAAGGGTTTCAAGGGCAAGAAGAGCTGTTACTGCTCCATCATCAGTAGAAGAATGAACAAGGGAAATATTGGCTTGCTGGGAACAGGGAGGGTGATTTAGTGCCAGGAGGCAGAGATAATAAATGCCTTCTAAGCTCCGGGGCTCGCTTCCAAGGTCTCCCAGCCTTTTGTGCCTGGAGATAGAGTTCAGGAGGAGAGGAGCTTCCAGCAGTGGGAGAGGAGATACTCGAGCAGGGATCTTTTCAGAAGCTCAAGGTGGGTTGCAATGGAGCACCAAGAGAAGGATGGCTGCTGTCGTGGCAGCTGCCATCACTCTTTGTCATCTCTCACAGGCTTTGCTCTATTTAACTGTCTTTATCTTGATCCAGGAGGGCTTTTCCCAAGTCTTATTCCTGCTCCCCCTGTCCTGGTGGGGAGGTGTGATAGGGCATCAGTTGGTGTCCAGCAAGGGTCAAACCCAGCACAGCCACGGAGCTGCTCCTGGGGTGGGCTGTGTGCCTCAGGAGAGCCTGAGGCAGCAGGGTTATTGCACCAGGAACAGGGAAAGCTCTGGAGATGGGGGAGAGTGAAACTGTACCTGTGGGATGAGAAAATACAGGCAACTCCTTTTTTGCTGAATGATTGATAATCAATCATGAATTGGTAGCGATGATTTTAAAAAAAAACCCTCGCTTTCTATTAGCCCAGGTTGCTTCAACCCTGCCCCTTTATGTGTTTGTTTTTCTTTACTTAAACATTTCATACATCCACTGCATTGTGTTTGCTCATTTATTCAGGAAAGTTCCTCTCTGCTTCAGTGATTTTCAGAAGTCCTTTCACAGGATTTTTCTTCACAGATACCTAAGAGCCGAAAATTACTGCTGAGTCAGAGTTGTCTGCACATCTCTGGAAATAGCCCTGCCGTTATTTTATCTTTGGCAGAATTGGATCAAAGCATTTGTTAATGAACAGAATAGTAAATTCATCACAGTCAGTTACCGCTGTTGAGCAGCAAACAACGACAAAGACTCTCGATCAGAAGGCCAGAAAAATGACTCCTTTATTTTTGAGATGTCCCTCTCTTTTATACTATTTTACACAGACCAATTTGGTGAAACAAAGGCAAACCTCTTCAATCACATTGGTCAAAACAGACGTTCGTCAAGAAACCTCTCCTGTGAGAAAGAATGGATAAACATAGGTACAGTTACAAAAACATTTCTCTTGTTTACAGAAATTTGCCTGGGAAAGGAATTCCCAGAAACCAAAACATTAAATCAGGGCTACAGTCGGTATCGCAGAGCAGAGTTTGTGTTGCAGGATCAGATTCCAAGAGGGAAACGCTGGTAACAAGTGTACACAGTCGTGGGGGATTTCTGCCCTTTCTCACATTTCCAGGGGTTTCAGTGCAAAGCCTTGGATTGCTTCTTGTTTGCTCAGCACTTCTGGTGGAGCACAACACAATAAGATTTCCTAGAGTGAGACTGTGGAGCACGATTGTTTTTACTTGCAGTGATTTGTAAGCTCCAAGACTCTATTTTATCAATGGCACAGGGTATTAATGGGATTTTAAGGTGCACCTCCTTCATATATCAAGGGGATAATAGAGTCACAAGCAGACTTACATGATAAATCATTACAGCTTTAGAGGAAAAGTTAATGCTTTTGTTCACAGAAATGTTAAAAGCTTTAGGAGGCAATATTTTAAACTGCTTAAAATGATAAATCAAAGCAGATTAGCTTTCCAGATAAATATGTATGTAGGTAAAACCCTGTGACACTGACTAGAGCCACATATATTGGCTACAAGAGGTTGAAAAACATCCCTGTGAATTCATTAATTTTAATATTTCTGGCAGAAATTCTACAAAAATTCTTCCATATGTTCTGTATATCACGTGCTCCCTATGTAGAGCCACACAATATTTGAGACTGCTTTTGGTTTGGTTTAGCTTATTAATAAAGCCCTAACTAATATACATTGGTTAACAATTTATTCCTTTACTCCTCAAGGTAAATTCCTTTTGGACAATGAGCATTCCTGTGGGTCTGCATGACAGGAAAATATCACAAAGGTAGGGAAGTTATTAATTTTCACAAACTATCTATTTGGCATTTTGAAGGATCTCTGTGCCATGCTCTTTTCATGGGGTGTTTAGCAATTAAGAAACCAGAACAAACAAAAAATAACTGACTGTAAGTTTGTCACAGGAGATTTTCAATGAAATGAGGAGAAAGAAAAATAATTTCTTTTTTTAAAAAGAAACTGTGAAGCATAGCAGAAAGAGACAATGGTCCTCATCACAAGATCTCACAGAATACAAGAATTCAGCAACACGACTATATAAATATATATATATGTAAAATGAAAATGTGCAATTGTTAATATAATAAAAAAACCCTCCTACAAAGCCACTAGTTAAATAATAAGTTGAGAAAGAGGAACATTTTCTCCACAGAGCAGACTGAAGTCCTAATTGCCTACTAGAATGGATTTCATCTCTCTTTCTAAAGAGGAATTGCTAATTGGGAAAATAAATCACCAAATCATCATCATAATCATTGAATAAGTAACCAAATAAACAGAAAGCAGATTTCTTTGAGAAGATTTTTTTTTGCAGAAGAAGTTGCAGCTCATTTTTCTCAGTGTGAGAAGGGCATTATGATTGTATTAATATTGAAAGCAGTGGATGTGCAGACCAATGGGGCATTTTCCTTGATTGAAGTCTCAGCCCCAAATTTTTGCTTCCCTTTTTTTTATTCTATGGAAACTTTCAATGCAATAATTTTCTCATTTTTCTATGTTAAATTTTCAGTTGATCTTAGCCTGAGAGATCACATAGGAATTGAGGAACATAAAATATCTACATTAAAGGAATGCAGGTCTTTTGAGTGAAAAAAGGACAGCAATCTTCACAGGGAGCAAGTAGAAGATGGAACTTATACCCAATAGGTGCTGAGAAGAGTTTGACTTTCACTGTCTTTGAGAATCTCCCCCAAAAACTTCTTTTTCAGAAGTTTTAACAAATTGATTAGATGTTTTAAGACTTGTAAAGCCTTACAATATCCAATATCAAAAATATTCTCTCTTCCATGCCATACATGCCCTGTTTCTGAAATTCCACGTGCTCAGCGCCACAGGCTCAGTTTGGAGTTTGTTGGGAGTTAGGTTTCTTTTCTTTTGTTCCTTCTTACCTACAGAATTTTTCCCATCAGTTGCCTAGAAACACTGCCTACTTGGCACTTATGGGTACTCAAGGAAACAAAGAAACGGCCAAGCTCAGCGGAAGGAGGGCATCTGGTTGCATTTTTCTCATTCTGGGGTGTTTCTCTCTGAGGGGCAGAGATACAGTGGGATTTGGGGAGGTAAAGGAGGGCTGGGATTTGGGGAGGTAAAGGAGGGCTGGGGCAGCTTTCTCCCTATGGGGCTTCAGAGGAGGACGGTCAGAGCTGCTGCTTGGGGAAAGAAATTCACTGCCACTGCCATAACCCAGCCCGGAGCTGCTTCTTCCTCTTCTTCTTCTTCCTCTTCTTCTCCTTCTTCTTCTTCTTCTTCTTCTTCTTCTTCTTCTTCTTCTTCTTCTTCTTCTTCTTCTTCTTCTTCTTCTTCTTTAACTTCTTCTTCTGTGGGGTGAGCCTCTTCTCGTGAGAGCAGCCACTGAACCAGACCTATCAGCATCTGCTTGGGTGCCTGGGATCCTGAGCTCGCCTCTCCCTGCCCTGCTCAGAGCCCGGTCACCGCTGTCCCGCCCCCGCTGCTTCCTCAGCGCTGCTCAGAGTTTCTGCTGCACTGTAGCCCCGCAACCCCTTCCTGCTGAGATGTCCTGCTGTTCCAGCTACCACCGTGGAGCTTCTGGCACATCTCATCCACCAGCCCGGGATTTCTGCTCATCTCTGCCGTTCCGGCTTGGTGCTCTTCAGAGTCCTGCAGAGGCACCGAGATCAGACTGCCCCAGGGCTCTGTGAAGCAAAGCCTCTCCTCCATCCCTTCGCGTCTCAGCCATGTCACAGGGTTCCTGGTTCTGCTTCGTTGTTAATGCCATAGTTATTGTTGTTCGTTTGCCTTGTTACACATACTAGTAAGGAGCTAGTAAGGAGCTATTCCTACCCCCATATCTTTGCCCGAGAGCCCCTTAATTTCAAAATTATAATTCGGAGGGAAGGGGGTTGAATTCTCCATTCCAAGGGAGGCTCCTGTCCTCCCTAGCAGACACCTGTCTTTCAAACCAAGACAGTGTTCCTGTAGTTTAATGAATCTCACTATTTTTGTTTTAAAATAATCAAAATGAAACGCTTCAATCATGAACTGCACTACGGGAGGGTAATTGGATAAATCTGAAGCACTGAAAAGAACCCTGACTCAACATCTACTTATTTACTTCAGCTCATTATCACTGTTATAAATGACAATATAGTATTGGCTTTCACTTTTATGTATTAGCTTTGGCATTATTATTATTAATCACTAAGATTTTGATATGGTGCAATTTATATTTTCTTTTAAGTGCTTTTTTGGTATAGTACAAGCTGTCAGTTTATATATGCACTGTACAGTTTATACAAATAGTAGTGTGATAAATATATATTATATCTGAGGCTGTAGCATAATATTAAAATAGAGACTATGTGACGTTAAAATGCTTTTATGTAGCTAACTCAGAGAATGGTGAAGGTAATTAGGTGATTCCTCACGTTTGTGGATTATCTCATCTGGATGATGAGATAACAGTGACAGAAACCAGAACCCCAAAAAGAAGAATTTATTGACTCTCCTTATCAGGGAGTGTGAAAACAACAGGATGGAACCAGGAGAAGAAATAAAATATATTGGTTTAATCTACTGGATGGCATGAAGATAAGTCAAAGGTTAAAACCAAGCAAAAGAACATCTAAACTCAAAGGAATTTTTCAATAATGTGTAACTGTCATGAATATGCATGTAACCCATGGAATGTAACAATATATAAGAATATTGTTTTATGCAAAGGGTGTGGTTTTGGCATAAAATTTTTACCTCTTATTAAACTTTTAAAAATTCTAAAGAGTGAACTTTGTTTTTCACATCACCCGAGGCTAAATCTGACTACAACTTTATTTATTTATTTATTTATTGTGTAAAAAATAAGTGTAACCCACCTAATGTGATGACTGGAACAATCTGACAGTGAGATTTGCTGACTTTGATATGTTTGGAAAAACTTGTCCACAGTGGTAATCTATATTCTGATGACCAAAGTACATCTGAAAAAAAGCCCAAAACACTTATTTTGAAAATGGAACTTCATGAAAACCAAAAGTTTTTAGGAACTAGGACTGTTTTAACAAATACAAAAGGAATATTAAAAAATGTGATTTCCTTTATTTCTTTTCATGACTTTGGTAATAAAAAAGGTCTGTTTGACTCATCCTTCTTTTAGATTGTTGATCAGTATAAAAGGCTATATGCCATTAGACTGATGGCAGATGATATACGGCACTATTAAAATTTTGACATTTAATATGCATAAAAAATTCATTTCTAAAAAAACTGTATATGTCAAAAAAACTTTACATGTACAAAAAATGGCATTTAAATGCGTACATGAAAAAGCTGAAATATTTATAAAGCTCTATTTGTTATTCTATGTAATGAGATTTTTCAATGCTGCTGATTCTATTCAGACTACCCACTTCATTTTGAAAAAATTCAGATTTTGTTTTTCAGAAATCTTAAATTGTAGTGTTTCACATGGAATGAAATTTGTTATCTAAATAGCTTTTTGTGTATAATTTTTCGAGTCCCAAACATCTCTTCAACTTTCATCCTATTTTATTGCCTTACAAGTTTTGTAAGTTCTATTTTTCAGGATTGATTAAATTTGTATCTTTGATTTCCTTTGTTTCAGCAGTGTAAGATCGAGATCATCCTCACAATTTGCTGTCTTCTCTCCCTAAAAACACTCCTTTTTCCAAGACAAAATGCTACTTTTTTGAAAAGAAGAGAAGAGAAGAGAAGAGAAGAGAAGAGAAGAGAAGAGAAGAGAAGAGAAGAGAAGAGAAGAGAAGAGA
>VYZR01005150.1:0-36737 GCA_013400675.1 Oxylabes madagascariensis
GCTAAACCAATACAATACTGAAGCTATGCTATCTTATGCTTAAAGGTATAGCATTTTTATGTGTTTTTAAGAAACAAAACTGCTCTGACCAAGTTCTGTGTAGATTTGTTCATGGGAGTAGACACCCTCCATACAGAGAAATGCGCAGCTGTGTGTGGCTGCTGAGAGGGCACATGTTGTGAGCCAGTGGGATGTTCTGTGGCACTGAGGGACAGCCTCAAGCAAAGAGCATCTCTTGCAGCTTTGTCTGCTGGATATTTAAGGGACTGCACTAAAAATAGCAAAATTGGGATCTAAAACTGTCATTTTAGCCTAGGTGTAGCACAGCTGTAGCAGGTCGGAAGGGTACCCTACAGTGGTGCTACCATAACCAGATGGGCAGACATGTGGTGATACAGGAAAGCCCATGCTAGCACGACAGGCAAATGCCAGTAACTACTTTAAAGGGCAGCAGATAAACAAATGTGTTGCTGAATGTGAGATGTAAGTCTGCTTTTCTTTCAGGAGAGGTAGTGATGTCTGATGATTTTAGGTTCTGAAGGCTCTGCTTGCTGCTAGAAGCTGGGGCAGAAGTCACATGCATCTTCACATATGGTCCCCTGAACTGAGAGTTTGTCTGTCCTTAAGCTGAAGTATTAGATTTACACCTGAATATGGTATTTAATCCTGCTTTTCAAGACATTATAAAAGGAAACAAAAGGTTTCAGGTGGACTTTTGGCAAGGGGAACTCTCTTTGAATGGCACCAACATCAGTATTTACAGAGCTGCCTTTTTACAGAGCTGCTGTTGTCATTGGACGAACAGTTGCGAGCATTTTCCAGACGTATTAAGCCTTATTAGGATATAGAACATACTGAGTTGGAAGGGACCCATCAGGATCATGGAGTCCATCTCCTGGCCTTGCGCAGGACAGCCCCAAGAGTCACACCATGTACCTGAGAGCATTCTCCAAGTGCTTCTTGGACTCTTTTGGGTTGGTGCTGTGACCACTTTCCTGGGGAGCCTGTTCAGTGCCCAACCTAAACCTCACCTGACACAACCTTGGGCCATCCTCTCAGGTCCTGTCACTGGTCACCACAGAGAAGAGATCAGTGCCTGCCCCTTTTCTTCCCCTGGTAAGGAAGTTGTAACGGCAGTGAGGTCTCCCCTCAGTCTCCTCCAGGTCAAACAAGCCAAGTGCTCTCAGTCACTCCTTACGTGGCTTCCCCTCAAGGCCCTTCACCATCCCCATTGCCCTCTTTTGGACTCTAACAGCTCAATGTCTTTTTCGTATTGTGATCCCTAAAACTGCACACAGGACTTGAGGTGAGGCCTCCTCAGTGCAGAGCAGACTGCAGAGTATTCTTAAGACTAATCCTTGTGCTTTTTCTTCCAATAAGTTTGCATGTAAATGGTAAAGTAAAAAGGGATTCCCAAGCACTCTCTGTGACTAAGCAAAGCACAGTTTATAGGGAAATGTCTCTTTCATTACGGAAACTGATATAGTTGAGAAAAATTAGCTGGGCAAGCTTGCTAGTAAATTCTTGTTCAGCTGATGAAGGGTTAGAGGATTCAGGGAACATTGAAAGGAGAACTAGCCTAGCAAACAGCTTTAGAGAGGGTTTAGTGGGGTGAGATGTTATGAAAAGGAGCATCTGTTTGTTCTTCCTATCCACATAATGAGCTCCTAAACCTCCCCAATCTCTTTGATTGATAGAGAGTGCAGATGCTGCTTTGTTTTCTACTTTAACTATAGCCCAGTGATAATTTCTGATGGTAGTTGCTCAGCTTGCTAAGGTTTGACCTTTTCTTGCAGATAAAAGTGGTAACCAATGCAATTTTAAAATCCTATGGTCATTTACTTTAATGATAAAACATACATCCAAAAATAACATCCTAACTAACCAAATATCTATAGAATGCAATTATTTAGGACAACTAAAATTATATGTTGAAGGCAGTCCAGAGTAAGTATTCTTTAAAAAAATTGTCTTGGTGGGCTTTGTTTTAAAATGTGTAATTTGTTCAACCATGTCCTATCACTTGTTATTATAGGCACAATTATTAGCCTAGGGACAATAACCTTTTTACAAGATTGTGCATACTGGATGGAAATTTATTGCTCAATAATAATGAGAGGTAAGAAGCAACTATTTTATATTGCTACCTTTAAAAGCCCCTTCCTCAATATTTGCTGACACTGTATTATATGCCATAAATGTATTGCATATATTTGTAATAAAAGCAAAATTTAAAGAAGGTAGTGAATCGCTGGCGTCTGTGTTAAGAAGCAGCTTTCTTTGGCATCACCAGTAAAAGTAGTAGTCATGCCAGTATCCACTTTTATATAGACGTGTGGGGTAGAATTCACTTCTAAGTGATGGCAGCTCAGGTAACTCAGCTGGAATGCAGTAGTGGTATCGCTTTCGAAGCAGTGAATGAAGAGAAGCAGAGAGCCCAGGGAGCAAGTCAGGCTGTGACTAAGAGCTCCACCTAGGCCACCTCCTCCTGCTGTACCAATGTGGGCAAAGGCACTTGTTTCCACACACAGATCTTGCCTAGCAATTCACATCCTCCTCTGCTGAGGGCTGTTCACATGCCCTTTCTTCCAAGAAAGTTCCTACAGTTCTCAACACAGGTAAAATCGTGCTACTTATTCCTGGTTTCGATATGATATATACAGGAAGAGGCCCCAGCTAAAACTTGTCTCTATCGTGCAAAAATAGCAAATGTGCTTGCCTTCTCTAGACTGAGAATCTCACAGCCTAACTAGCAATATGGAACACATTTACATCTCTCCAAAGAAATCCCTTTGCTCCTTGTGTCAGAGGCTATCTCATTGCAGCGGTGGAAGGATTACAGGCTCAGCTGATTAATAAACTCTCCCACAAGTCCAAATTACTCCCCGTCCTTGCTGCCCAGCAGGCCTAGTGACCAACCTCAAGAGGAGTGCAGGAGATGCTCACAGGCCTCCTGCACGTTTCCCAGGAGTTGTACAAAAGGAAACTCCATGTTTTACTCCTGTGCAGGTGTAGATGTAATTCAGATAGAAGGATTTCTCTCCAGAGATACCCTTGTTCCGACATAGGTTATTTACCAGCATCCTGCTGCTGTTGCCTCAGTGAAAGCCCAGCAGGACCTGGAAGAAAGATGATGCTGTCTCTTTTCTGTTTCTGGTGGACAATACCAAATTACCCTGTCCCATATTTAGTTCTGCTGCTTAGTTGGTTGGTTGGGTTTTGGATTTTGCAGCTGAATTGTGCAGATTCACCCTGCAAAATGCATGAGATTACTCTGAGATCCATAGGCAGGGTTTCTGGCTTGGTGAGATGTTTTGCTCACCCCACACACTCCCCTCAGAGAAAGCAGCAGAAGCTAATGAAGAGATGTGTGGGTTTGGATCTCTTTATGTGACTCATGTATAATGGGAAGAATAAGGGGAAAGAACAAGCCTGTGGAAGCTGCCAAGGTTGCTAAACTGTGCAGTGGCCAAGGCAACGCAGGGCTGCCAAGTTGCAGAGCTGCTGCATGCGCCCTGCCCAAATCTGTCTTGTGTGGAGGCAACAGGCATGTTGTCCTATTCTTGCTGTATCTCAGCCATGACAGCGGGTAAATCACTTAGCCATGTGCCTCCCAACCCATTTTTTATTATTTCTTTGGGTCTGGCAGTGTTTCTGACCCTGCCTTTGTGTAGTGCCTCTCTTTGTATGGGGCTCTCTCCTTTTAGTTGCCCCTGGATATATAATATTTTTAATACATATCATAAGGACAGAAATAGGGGAGTGGTTTACACATAATAGGAGAAAAAAATGGAAGACAGTAAATACTAAAAGTAAAGCAGAAGAATCCCCATCCTTCTTTCTATGTATTTAATTTTCAACAAGGAATTGTAATTTATAATAGAGCAGTAAATTTTTATGAATTCTGGTGGTTTTGTTTCACTACCTATTCAAACTTTTGAAATGGGTTCAGTAAAAAGAGAACCAGAGAAGACAATAATCTATATAAGTGCTAGAAATAGGAGCACAGGGGAGCAGTTTGAAGCTCTACTTCCAGCTGTGCAAAAATATGGTTTCTGCTACTGCTTTAAATTGGTCGTGGTTGCAGGGCTCAATTCACAGACCGGACCTGGATGCCAGTCCTCAGTCCTGGTTTTCTAAACAGTTTAAGTTTAACTCTATGTTTCCTCTGCTCTTTTTATGTTTCTACTATCATAAGTAAGCCTTGCTGCCTCCTGTTGTCCTCCCACCCACCTAGGACCATCTTTCCTTCTGCCCAAAACAGTTTTGTCAGTGCTTTCAGGTCTTCCAAATTTCTTTGGAAAACCCCTTTCCCAATTTTGCCAAACACCTGTCTTAGCAGCAGCTCTCATCCCTCTTGTCTCCTCCACTCTTATCTCATAATCAACATTACTCAATGGATTGTACCAAATATGGATTTGAGCTCTTGGCAGGCTCTGTCCTTACATGTTTGTTTGAGGAGTGTAGTATGTATTTGACAGCTTGAAAAATAAAGCGGGTGAACCATATTAATCTATCAAGGTGTGATTTTTAGAGAACGGAGGGTTGGAAATTTCTCCAAAGCTCTGTGGATTTTACAGGCCACTCAACCATAAATCTCATACAGACTTCACAAGGATCTCACTCTGTGTCTGGGGCAGGGCTGAGGGGATAGCCCACAGGAAACCTGCAGTAAGGACAGGAGAGCTACGGCTCTGGGTGCTAGGAGGCAGCCTCTCCCATTTTAGGGAATTAATTTCAAAAGAAGAAACTCTTGAAAACTGCTTTTTGAACAGCCAAGGGCATGGGATTTCCTCCAGGTAGTGACCCAGCAAAGCAGGGTGCTTCCAGCAATGAGTCTCATTGCTGGAAGTCACCCCCAGGCATAATCAAAAAGCTTTAGCAAATAGGATCTACTCTGGCAGAAAAAAAAGCACTGATTTTGTAAAAGCAGTCTTGTTTTTACCATGAATATGAAGACAGACTCTTGCTGAACACAGGAGCAAAGAAAAGTATGACATGCTGGATGGCAGCAGGGGATGTACCCTTGCTGACAAAGTAGCTAAAAAATGTTTTAAACCTTGGCAGCAAAGAGGTGAAGAGTTTAATTAGCAAACCCGAACCTATTCTTCTGATGCAATAGTGAATTTGATATTAGAAAAGAAAAAGCTCTCTAGCTTCTATTGCACTTTCTTGCCATACCAGAGAATGCTTTGGTATTTCAATTCCCCATTTTGGCTAAAAGGCCAAGAACCTCAGGGGTATGTTCAAGGAAGCTGCAAGAATAAAAGATCAGTTACAACATCAATATTTTGGTTCAAACCCTAATCTTTACCCTGTTTCTCTGTAACATCTATGTGTCAAGTGCAGAGATGTTCACTCATCTCTGCTAACCTTGCTCAAACACTTTCAGATTTTAAAAGTACTGGGTTTTAATTTCTGCCCATTTTTGGATAAGCTCTGATAAGTCCAAACTAATTTCAAATTACAAAGATGATTCAAACTTTGAAAGAATTCCAAAATACACTGCAAGAAATAATTCCGTTTCTGCTACCGATGCCCTAAGCCCCCAGGGTCTGTGCAATAACCACTCCTTTATTCAATCTGCTTCATCCTTCAATGAAGCAGATTAATTTAATAATCTTAATAAAGGGACTTTTGTTTCTTACTAGTCCCTACAGGTTGGAGTTCTCAATACATAGACCCTAGACACTGACAAATTGAAAGTTCATTCAAAAGCAGAGCAATGGAATGACCAAGGGAAATCATGACACTCATCAATTCCTGCAGCAGCTCTGCTGCTCTCTGCACTCAGCAGAGCAGACGGGGGTCAGATCTGAAGGCATCATTCTCTGAGACAGACCGAAATGTGCAGGGAAGCTGAAGACATTGAAGCACTGTGAACTCTTCCTTTGGACATCATCTTGTAAGGGGAAAATAATTGAATTAGTCTGAGGCTTGGTTGATGTTGACATTTTCAGTGAGAGGAGTCAACTTACAACTTTCTGCAACCTTCAGTCCTTGCCGACATAAAGTAATAGTTTGTTCCTTGCAGTATTTTAGTCACTTAACATTCCAGATACACTGTTTGTAGTACCTTGGGATCAAAACCACTCCCTAGATAAGCATAGGCTCCTAACATAGATGGATACTATTTACTACTGATGCCCTTTCTTCCAGTCTCACTTTAAAATTAGATGTCTGTTGATAAAAATCCACTAGACTAACAGCTTCATAGACTGCAGCTCTCACCCACGTGACAAGAATATTGCAAATTGCAGGACCCCAGTCATCCTCCTTGCCACACTATCCAAACAAGTGCTTACTTGAGGAAGGAGCTGCCTCACCAGAGAAAAGTTCACTCATTGCAACACTCATTCAATTTATAATTGGTTTAAAAGGTGTTAATTGGTATTCTAAAATAAGCAATAAGTTACCTTGAGACTGGAGTGGGAGCACAAAAATGCTGAAGAGAGCTCCAGTATAGTATTTAAGTATTTATCTTACCTAACTTGAAATACCTTCACCATGGAGATGAGCTACTTGTCCAGCAGCCCTGCATAGTATAGGGACTAAGCAGAACTATCTAGAAAGATTTGTGTCAGGTAAATTTGATCTCACATGCCTTGTTTACATGCAGATACCTACATTGCAAGAACCTGAATTTGGACTGATAAATCCCATTCCAAATGAAATTTAGATAGACAGACTTTTTTTAGTTTTGCTGGTCTACATCAAATTCAAAGTTATGTGATTACAAAGGAAGAAAAAAATAGTATGCTGCAGTTAAACTGGGCTTTTGAGAGATGCTGTTAGTCCACATGAAGTACTAAGCTGCCACTTCAGAATGGCTAATAATAATAATAACCAAAAAAGAATATATTTTGCTGATAGTGCCCAGTTTTCAGAATCTTAAACTGGTATTAATATTACTTATTATTCTGATTTCACCTGCAGAGCTCAAGTAATGTTCATGCAACTTCATAGACAAATAAAAGTGACAGGCCTTGACTTCAGAGCTTCAAATATTAATGAGACTAAACATAGAAAGCGATGACAACAAATGAAAGATAAAGTGGGGCATGGAAGAAATAGGTCACAACAGTGTAACAACATGAGAGAAGCACTTTGGGGTGGCTACACCTCTTTACTTCTGCTTTGGCTCCTCCAGCTACTTTGACTTTTCTTCCTATCACCGTCTTCACAGATACAAAGACCTTGTCTAGGAAGAAAGAATGCCAGAATTGAGACCATCAGTTTCAGGAGTTCACCAGTCTCACCTCAAGCCACTGTACCAAATTACTTTCTGAAGAGCTCACAACAGTGGAACAAGTAAAACTCTGAAAGCATATTAAAGTAAACAGTTCACTGTTCCTCTTCTTATTGCAAGAGGTTAAAGCAACTTAAATAGAATTTCAATCAATCATTCCCATCCTGATCGACAAATTTCAGTGCAATGTAATTGGAAATGGCAGTTGAAAAATCTTGATAAAAGGGATTTAGATGAGAATGCTAACAAAGAGCAGGGAAAACTGGCATGTCTGATGCAAGATTGTTTTTCCTTTTATCCCCACAGTAATTTTCTAACTCAACTATTGAATTTCTCATAACATCCTGAGGGATGCTGTGAAACCTGCTATTCAGCTGCTCTAAAGGAATCCTTATTGTCTGAAACAAGGATACACTTTCAGTTCATGAACACAAACCAAGTTTCTTTTTTTGCTTCCAAGATTTTTTGGACAATATTTTCCGCATATAATTTCAAATTACAGATCCATTTCTCCTCAGGCTTATAAGTGGTTTCAGGATGTTCTGTGAGAAGATGATTGATTGGGTGCCTGACAGAACATATGCTGAATTAAGCAGGATCATCTAACCCCTTCCCAGTTAATTATGATGTCTTCTGGGATGATTTGTTGATGACTCCTCTCACACAGTATGACAATCCTCTCCTCAAGTCTTTAAGATCAGCAGCGTTTGTGACCCTTCTATACTGGTACCCCTTGGAAGGACCTCAGGCCATTGTGAAGGAATCACACATATGACCTTCAATGAGGGGTGACAGCATAGGATTACAGATACAGTTTCAATCAAAGTATGCACAACAGCCTATGTGATAAGCCAGAGTAGTTTTCTACAGCTTTATTAGCCAGACAACCAGAGGAAGCAGCAAAAAGGGCAATAGCTGTGTATGAACTGACCATGTGCTGAACACAGCAACAGCACCATAGCGGTTGAACATGAGCCAGCGTGTGCCCAGGTGGCCAAGAAGGCCAATGGCATCCTGACCTGTATCAGCAATGGTGTGGAAAGCAGGACCAGGGCAGGGATTATCCCCCTGTACTGGGCACTGGTGAGGCCACACCTCGAGTGCTGTGTCTGGTTCTGGGCCCCTCACTACAAGAAGGACTTTGGGGTACTGGAGCGAGTCCAGAGAAGGGCAACAGGGCTGGCAAAGGGTCTGGAGAGTCAGGAGAAGNACTGGTGAGGCCACACCTCGAGTGCTGTGTCTGGTTCTGGGCCCCTCACTACAAGAAGGACTTTGGGGTGCTGGAGCGAGTCCACAGAAGGGCAACAGGGCTGGCAAAGGGTCTGGAGCACAAGTCCTGTGAGGGGCACCTGAGGGAGCTGGGGTTGTTTATGCTGGAGGAAAGGAAGCTCAGGGGAGACCTTACCACTCTCTACAACTGCCTGGTTGTAGCCAGGTGGGGATCAGTCTTTTCTCTCAGGTGACCTGTGACAGGACAAGAGGATGTGGCCTCAAGCTGCACCAGGGAAGGATTAGTTTGGAAATCAGGAAGAATTTATTCGTGGAAAGGGTTATTAAGCATTGCAATGGACTTTACAGGGAGGTGGTGGAGTCATCATCCCTGGAGGTGATAAAATAAAGAAGTAACCGGATTTTGCACGCAGTGCATGGCCTATTTGACACGGTGCTCGGTCATAGGTTGGACTCAAGGATCTTTGAGGACTTTTCTGACCTAAACTATCCTGTGATTCTGTGATATGTGCAAACTGGGGGTATGATGTAGTGAGAAGATGACAGGAGAGATGGAACTGATGTCATTAAGGTATAAAGTATGTGTATATACTATGCTTCCATATACCATATGGAAAACTGATTATTTCTATGAAGTAACAGAAATAATGTCTACATTTTTAAGGAGTGAGTGAACAGCAACAATACATTGCTCTATGGAATGAAACCCTACAGCATAAAACAAAGAGATGGTACAGTCATGAATTCTATTCCTTTATATGTTAGATGTTAAAACAAAAACTAATTAGTGAAATCTGAAACCAAAGCAGCCCACATTGCACAGAATTTCTTGTTGCTATGCATCATTTGTTCATACTGTGATGTGAAGTGTTTTGCTTCTAGTGTCAAAAAAGGTGTTAATATTCTCCTACCTTGTAAACATTTAATCAGGGAGTAGAACAGATAAGCAAGTGCTGAAAAAAAGACTGACTAGATTAATCTTCCTTTTAAATTCCAGGAGAATACTGCAATCCAGTCCCATGAAAAGGACCATTCCCTGTGATCCTGTTCATGCCTTTATGTTACTGGCTTTGTTCTCGAGCTAGCAGGCTGGCTCCTACCCCCTTAACCTTGTTTTGAGCACAGTAGTTTGGATTTCACTGTAGCAGGTTGTTGTGGTTTAATCCCAGCCAGCAATAGCTGCTCGCTCATTCACCCTTGGGATGGAGAGAAAATGGGAAGGGTGAAAGTGAGAAAACTCATGGGTTGAGATAAAGACAGTTTAATAGGTAAAACTAAAGCCATGCATGCAAGCAAAAGAAATCAAGGAATTCATTCACCAATCCTGATGGGCAGGCAGGTGTTCAGACATCTCCAGGAAAGCAGGGCATCATCACATGCAATGTGATGTGGGCAGACAACACCATCCCTCCAAAGGTCCACCCCTTCCTTCTTGTTCCCCCAGATTTATATGCTGAGCATGACATCAGATAGTGTGGGATAACCTTCTGGTCCGTTGTGGGCAACTCTTCTGGCTGTGTCCCCTCCCTGAGAACTCGCTGTGCACCTCCTCCTTGCTGGGGGTGGGGATGGTGTGAGGAGTGGAAAAGGCCTTGACTCTGTTTAAGCACTGCTCAGCAATAACTAAAACATCCCTGTTATTACTGATACTTCCAGCCCAAATACAGAACACTGAAGAAAATAACTCCATCCCAGCCAAACCCAGCAAGCATGTAGTTCAGCAAGTCATTTATTTCCAGCCTGAATGTGCCAAGAAATGGAGAAGACACCCTTTCCCTGAAAGTTGTTCCCAAATTATCCATTCAGACTGCTTACAGCTGAGGGTGACTCACTCTAGGTTCCAGCTACCTGTTCCTTCTGCCTTCTCTTTCTCCTCAGCAAAAGGTCTTTCAATATCTAATTTACCCCCTTATAAAATTACACTATAATCTTCTTATTTTGAGTGTCTCTTGGATAAACTAAATTCATCAAGCTCTGTGTGAATATCATGAAAGGCTTTTCCAGTAGTCACAAAATGATTTTTGTATGATCTCAAGCATGTCAACGTCCTTTAGGAAATGTGGACATTGCAAATAGAATGCAAATAATCTAGCCTTATTTGTCTAAAATACAGATGTCCTGTCTAATGTAATAGTTCTGGCTCTCTATCCAGTCAACAAAGTGAAACAGACAGTGCCAGGAGAAAATTATTCCCACCTCTCTCAGGCATCTAGGAAGGCTGGATGCCCTATGAAGGTGTCTAATTGAATGCACAGGATGTCTGAACAGCTAGTTTAGACTATATTCCTTTCTATTAAATCATGAGTGCTAGTTGAGATGTGTAGCAACACAAAACTGTACAAATTCTCACATCAAGCAAAGATATCACCACCCACTCATCCTACTACTAATACGCTCATCAGCAGAAGGAGATTTTTCCACTTGGAATTTATATTCAAATTGTCCTTTGCTATAAGCACAAAATCCATTTTTAGAGTCACGTTTACAGCATACTTTCACACATTCTGTAAATAAGCCTAGGTACTCCCAGCTTCTGGATGTGGGTGGCTGTTTTTTAATTCAGTTGTTACAAAAATTCATACTGTGTAAAGAAGATCAGTTTCTCAGACAGCTCCATCAAGACTCACCACTGTGCCCTTCTTATTGTCATACACGTTTTGCAACTCTTCATGCTGGTCTGGGCCTAGAAATGCAATATACAGAAGGATGCAGGGTGCTGCCAGTAACCTTCACAGCGATGTCCCTGCTTTAGAAAGATTATAAAATAAAATAGTTCATCTGTTCATCATTCATTGCAAATGATGTAATATCCCATACTGCTTCAGTTCTGAGAAGTTTAGACAGAAGGAAAGAAACAACTTCACCAGTTGAGTTTGAAGTTTATGTTTCACGCATTCAGATCTTTGAAAGGGATCATTATCCCAAATCTCTAAGACAGGATTTAAATGAGAAGAGGACACAGTAGTCTCAGATCAGTTGGAATGATGGTCATGGTAGGATGGCTTTTCTTAATCCGAAGTTTCATACTGCTAGATCACACTTATTATGGTCTTGCCCAGACAAAGCATCTGCTGAGATAACTCCAGCTTCTTCCACATAATCCCAGCAGTTTAAGCAGAAAATACCAGAAGCTGCTGTTGTTAAAAATATGGTCTGTACAAATAAAGTGGCTTGCAGAACTATGGCTCCTTTTAAATTATACAGAGGACTAATACTAATCTGACTGCAGCTCCTCACAGATAAGCCTGGAAAAGCTCCTACATTACCACACCAAACTCATTTTGATATGGAAGAAATGTAACAAATGTGTGCAGAAATGCCACTTCTTAAGTCAGCATACTCAGATATCTGTGTTGAACATCACCGCGCTCAACGGTGACATTGTCAAAGCTCGAAAGAACACTAGAAAGAAACACTTTACATGATTTTTAAAAGCAGTCTCCTTCTCACTGAAAGGATTAAAATTATTTAGATGAACCATCTCTGCTGGAGCAAGAGAAAAATTGCTATGTATCTTATTTTTATTTACTAGACAGAGAACAATTTTGTATATAACTTCTTGATGGCAGCTCTTTTTCAGATGTTACAGAATCACTTTTAAGAAAACAGCTTGTCTTTCAAAATCAAATTTGCCACTGGGGTAGTGTTTTGCTGTTGATTAGAAAGCTATTTCTGGAGAATAGAACTGAAACTGAATGTAAGTGAAAATAAAATCAGTTCCTGTGTCTTTTTTAATGGGGCCAGAAATACTGTTGTTTACAAAAACTGCCAAATTGAGAACATGAATACCTAGATGTCTGAGTTAAAAGGTTTAATCCACAGTTTAATATTGGGTTCAGTTTTACTGTTGTACTCAGGAGTAGAACAGACATTGCATTTCATGAAAAAGTCTAATGTGACAGACACAAAGTGACTCTGGAAATATGCAGCATTATTTCAGGCCCTAGTACCAGGAGCCTCTGCTCCCTGCAGCCACTCCCATGCCAGAGATGGCTGAAAGGATGTGTGCAGTCCCCACCCATTCCCATGCAAATTCTATATTTTTCATTACACAGCAGATCAATCTGATTTGGAATGAATAGGTGGATTTTGTTTTAAAGTGAATTTGGCTCAAAATGAGCAGTCTTTTTCTGTAGAAATTATAGAATTTCTTACAGATTCTAAGTGGCTCTGTGTGTCCTGGGAAAAGTATAATGGACAAATTAATTCATCACAGCTTTTGTTGTGGTATCTAAGTAAAATTACCACTAACTGCCAAATCTTTGAGTGCCATAAGTGGAAACAACCCTACTGACTACCATTTCACCTACCTTGTGATTCTGCATCCCTGTCTGTGCATGACAGTAGTTGCTCTACTTTGATGTTGGTCTTCATGACCATGTCAGAGATAACAAATAATATGGGCAAAGAGCTCTTTAAAAAAATGCTCTTTTGTCTCAAAGCAGTGTGACTTTACCCAGTATGTTGGGTTGACCCTTGATGGGCACTAGATGCTCACCTGCTCTATCCCTTCTCTCCTGAGGTGGACAGGAGACAGAAAATATAACAAAAGATTCATGAGTCATACGGGCAGGGAGAGATCACTCACCAGTTCCTGTCACAGGCAACACAGACTTGGCTTGGAGAAATTAATTTAATTTATTGTAAGTCAAATCAGAGCAGGGCAATGAGAAATAAAACCAAATCTTAAAAAAACAGCTTCCATTCCGTGCCCTCCCCCTCTTCTGCCCAGGCTTAACTTTGTTCCTGATTTCTCTGCCTCCTCTTTTCCAGTGGTGCAAGAGGACAGGGAATGGGGTCTCTGGACAGTTTTTCACTCCTCACGGCGGGAAGATTCCTCTTATTTCTTCCCCTGATCCAGCATGGGGTGTCTCCCTTGGGAGACAGTCCTTCATGAACTTTTCCATGGGTGCTTCCTACAGGCTGTAGTCCTTCATGAATTGTTTCGGTGGGGGTCTCCCATGGGGTCACAGGTCCTGACAGCAAACCTGCTCCAGCATGTGCTCCTCTCTCCGTGGGGCAACAGATCCTGCCAGGAGCCTGTTCCTGCAAGGGCTTCCCATGGATCACAGCCTCTTCTGTGCATCCACCTGTCCCGGTGTGGGTCCCTTCCATGGGCTGCAGGTGGATCTCTGCACGCCGTGGTCCTCCATGGGCTGCAGGGTAACCTCAGCTTTGGCATCAGCAACACCTCCTCTTCCTTTTTCACTGACCTTGGGGTCTGCAGGGTTGTTGCCTTCACATATTCTCACTCCTGTCTCTGGCTGCAATTCTGCAAAAGTTTTTTTTTGCCCCTTATCAAATACCTTATTCCAGAGGTGCTACCACTGTCACTGATGGGCTTGGCCTTGGCCAGCAGTGGGTCCATCTCAGAGCTGGCTGTCATTGGCTCTGTGGGACAGGGGGAAAGTTTCTAGCATCTTCTCTCAGCAACCACTCCTGCAGCAGTCCCACTATGAAAACCTTACCATGCAAACCAGATACACCTAGAGTGCCCACTGGGAGCCTTGTCTGGGAACGTGCAGTTTGAATGAGCTGAAGCTGTTCTATGAAGCATGCTTAATAACTAAACAACAGAGATGGTCCTCCAGAGGATGTTACCAATTCCCTTGTGTCCGGCTGTGTCTAGCACTCTAGGTGTAGCCTGGAGGACCTGAAAAGCAAAATTTCTCCCTGCTGAGCAAAGCTGGATGAAAACAAGTACATAACCTGTAGCATGGCTTGACACCAGCTCCCTTAGAAAATCTGGGTTCTAATTTTACTTCCATTAAAATCTGCTCAGACTTACAGAGGACATGTTTTTCATTAAGCCATTTATTAATGTTACTGATTTTGAAGTTCTTAGCTGTTTGAAAGTAGTGTCTTAATTGGTTCACAAATAACAGAGACATACAGTGTGAGCATTAACTTTTATTTTGAACCTTTATATTAAGTACAGAGACTTTCAGATTTTATAAGTGTGTACCTATGGGGATGCTGAATAACANCAGCAAACCTGCTCCAGCATGTGCTCCTCTCTCCGTGGGGCAACAGATCCTGCCAGGAGCCTGTTCCTGCAAGGGCTTCCCATGGATCACAGCCTCTTCTGTGCATCCACCTGTCCCGGTGTGGGTCCCTTCCATGGGCTGCAGGTGGATCTCTGCACGCCGTGGTCCTCCATGGGCTGCAGGGTAACCTCAGCTTTGGCATCAGCAACACCTCCTCTTCCTTTTTCACTGACCTTGGGGTCTGCAGGGTTGTTGCCTTCACATATTCTCACTCCTGTCTCTGGCTGCAATTCTGCAAAAGTTTTTTTTTGCCCCTTATCAAATACCTTATTCCAGAGGTGCTACCACTGTCACTGATGGGCTTGGCCTTGGCCAGCAGTGGGTCCATCTCAGAGCTGGCTGTCATTGGCTCTGTGGGACAGGGGGAAAGTTTCTAGCATCTTCTCTCAGCAACCACTCCTGCAGCAGTCCCACTATGAAAACCTTACCATGCAAACCAGATACACCTAGAGTGCCCACTGGGAGCCTTGTCTGGGAACGTGCAGTTTGAATGAGCTGAAGCTGTTCTATGAAGCATGCTTAATAACTAAACAACAGAGATGGTCCTCCAGAGGATGTTACCAATTCCCTTGTGTCCGGCTGTGTCTAGCACTCTAGGTGTAGCCTGGAGGACCTGAAAAGCAAAATTTCTCCCTGCTGAGCAAAGCTGGATGAAAACAAGTACATAACCTGTAGCATGGCTTGACACCAGCTCCCTTAGAAAATCTGGGTTCTAATTTTACTTCCATTAAAATCTGCTCAGACTTACAGAGGACATGTTTTTCATTAAGCCATTTATTAATGTTACTGATTTTGAAGTTCTTAGCTGTTTGAAAGTAGTGTCTTAATTGGTTCACAAATAACAGAGACATACAGTGTGAGCATTAACTTTTATTTTGAACCTTTATATTAAGTACAGAGACTTTCAGATTTTATAAGTGTGTACCTATGGGGATGCTGAATAACATTATCAGATAATATCCTATCCCTCCTGTTCAATGCTCTAGCTGTGGAGCAATGGAATTGTATTTAATATTGATACATGGTATATAAAAGATTGGTTTTAGTGGCTTCAGCATATGTTAAAAATTAAATTATGTTTCCATTTTAAAGAGACAACAAAGAAATAGCAGTGTGGCCTGGTTTTGGCTAAGGTAGAGTTAATTTTCTGCAGAGTAGCTGGTATGGGGCTGTGTTTTGGATTTGTGCTGGAAATACTGGTAATAACAGGGATGTTTTAGTTATTGCTGAGCAGTGCCTAAACAGAGTCAAGGCCTTTTCTGCACCAGGCCACCCCTCCAGTGAGGAGGCTGGGGGTGCACAAGGACTCGGGAGGGGACACAGCCAGGACAGGGGACGCCAGCTACCACAGAGACATCCCACACCGTATGGCACCATGCTCAGCATGTAAAGCTGGGGGAAGAAGAAGGAAGGGAAGGGACCTTCGGAGTGATGGCATTTGTCTTCCCAAGTCACCATTACACACAATGGGGCCTTGCTGTCCTGGTGATGGCTGAACACCTGCCTGCCCACAGGAATTGATGAATTAATTCTTCGGTTTGCTTTGCTTGTATGTGAGGCTTTTGCTTTACCTGTTAAACTGTCTCTATCTCAACCCACGAGTTTTCTCACATTTAGCCTTCTGATTCTCTTCCCCATCCCACTGGGGAAAAGTGAGTGAGTGGATGTGGGGCTTTGTTGCCAGCTGGAGTTAAACCACAACACAGTGACAAAGAAAATATCCCTAGGGAAGCATGTGCATGAAATTCCAGATGGAATTGAGAAAGGCAAAATGCAGCTGTCCCAGTCTCACACAAAGGGTGATATATTCTCATCTTGGTAGCTATTTCCAGACTTCATTCTGTTCCTCTACACAATTTGTTTCTCCTAGAAAGCCCAGGCATGCAGCAGAGCAGCTACCGTGCCAACACAGAGCAGAAAGACAGTGTTCATCCCAAGAGGTTGAAGATGAGATCTAAAATATATGCATCTATTTATTTAGGCAGGACGTAAAGAGGCAAACCACAAATGTGTACTTTTACTTGCAAGCTCTTCCTTAGGGACCCAAAGTTGGCTGAGGCACATCTCTGACCTGTATTACATGCTTTTACAAACAGGCTGATAAGTATTAGCCATAGACACTTCAGCTCTTCTTGCTGGAGCTCCACATCAAGACCTTGTTTTTCATGCTATTCAACAGCTAATACATGCCCTTCCTGCCCCCAAATTGTCTTTACTCAGTTAGTTACTTTCATTATGAAAAGCTAAGCATGGTATTTTTTTAATGTTAAATCTATGCATTCACTTATCAGGTGGGTCAACAACAAAAGAAGGTTATGCATGTACAATAATTGGATTTTGCAGGTGAGTCGTGCCCTTGATTTTCTTCTGAATGTAGATTTTACTTCAAATATTTTGCTCAGGTTCCTTTGTGCTTTTTTCTGCTACCTGCTGTAAGAGTTAAAAACTCAATTTTCCTTTGATTTAAGCTGTAAACAGACAGGTTAGAATAAAGGAAAGCATTGGGAGACACCAAATGAGCCAGCTTTCTGTCACTCTTTTCAGGTTGATTACAAGTTTCACACTGTGCTATACGCCCTTGGAGTATTTTACAAAAGATTTAAAATCCGTTGAAAAGGTAAATGAAATTCATCCAGAAAAAAAAGAAAAAAAAAGGAAAAAAAAAAGAAAGGAACATTTTTTTGACAGTCTTTGTTCTACCCAGATAAGGTACTTCTTTGGCATCATTTACAGTCTCCATGCACAGTGAAGCATGCTGGCATTTCGAATGGCTTTAATACAGTATCACTGTACTTGGGAGACATCCCAGCCTGCACGAGGCTTTGCCGTGTTGGAATTACTCTCCCCTCCAAATGGTTGTTGCTGCTTAGTGATTAAAACAAAAAAAAAAAAGCTGTTTTTTCAGCCTTCTCACAAAGCATGTATATTATTGTATGAAAAGTCTCATTAAAAAATAGGACTTTAACCATCTTTCATTTGGTAGAGTTTAAGACTAAAAAATAACAGGAGTGAAACAAACTGTGTTAATACAATTTTAATCTATGATTTCTTTTGATCTTCCACACATCTGAGGTAGAATTGCTTCTCCTGAAGAATAAAGCATTCAAATACATATTTTGCATTTTCCCTGCTGTGTTAATGAAACTGGGCAGGTTCTGAGGAAATTGAATTAGTCTCCTCTTTAAATATTCATTAATTTAAACAGGACTGGAAAATTGGTCACTAGCTATTCAGTAAATAGCACTCTCAAATTGGCTGTCCCTATAATTGCTATGACTTTTTAAAATAACATTGATTTCTTTATGCAGTGAAATAACATATTGATACAAGCACATTCAGGACCAGTAGTATGATTATTGTTCAGCTGTTTTCTGCAGGGCTCCTGCTTAAAAAAAGGATAGCTTGATATGACCTTGCACATATTTTGAGAAGATATTAAGTAATATTTCTCTATCGAACTAGTAGCAAACCTCAGGGAGCCCACAGCCATAAACACTTAAAACACCAACAATGTAAGCACTTTGGGAAAACCTTCACTAAATCCTATTTTGATGAAACAAACTCTTGAATGTATGATTCTTGACTGTGGATCTTATGCTGTTATTTAGTTGCTTTTTAAAATGTGACTTATATGAGTATCTGTATCACAGATCAGACATATTTCTGTCCCAGAGTCCCTGGACAGTTTATGAACATGCCCACAGAGTCTGCAATGGCCAGGGTGTACCCAGGCTGCCACACATCTACTGTTCAAGTGACAAGCATGTGCATAGTAAGTCTGAGGTCTCCTCCATGTGTTGGGCTTACTGAGGAAGCACTGACCATCTGTCCAAAAAATGAGCTGTATTATCTGGCCCCTCACCTTTCAAGCACCAAAGAGCTGAGCTGTGTGTGTGTAAGGGACACCTATGTACAATCTGGGGAGGATTGGAGAGGTGCCTGTCCAATTTTTCACTTAGCTGACTCTTTGTTGGTCACTGGCTGCTTTCATACAATGATGAATGATACTGTCCAGTATGTTAAAGGGAAATTTCAGAAGACAAATGAGAAAGGCAAATATAAGTCACAAAAATAATCCTATTTTCTAACCTTTACAGGAACACACTTCTTTACTAGTGAAAAGAAAGGAAACAGGAATGTATACATTCCATTATTATGTTTTCTGTTCTATATATTGTACATATTATGGTCAGCTGCCATCTACCCACAACAACTTTTTCAAGTTCCTGCATAGGAATGTAAACCTTCTTTAACAGCAACTTTGAACAAGTTGGCAGTGGAAGAATGAAGCTGAGAAGAAAGTGGGGATTTTGGATGGTTTAGGTTTTGTCTTTATCATCATCCAATTCTATTGCGGCTGGCAATAATTAAAATTAAACTTCCCCATGTTCAGTATGTTTTGCCCGTGATGGTAATTGGTGAGCAATTTCCCTGTCCTTATCTCAACCCACGAGCATTATTTTCTCTCCTGTCTTGTTGAGGATGGGGAGTGAGAGTGTGGCTGGTTCAGTATCTAGCAGCTGGCCAAGGTCAACCCATCAGATAGGGGTGTGGGGAAAATACAGGATCTTCACTCAGCTAGATATTGAGCACAGGGGTAAAAACTTCCCCTAACAACTCCACCTCTTTTTAACTAACTTTCCTAATCCCTTGCCTCACTTCCCCTACGTGTTAATGTTTATGGAGGCGGTGGTTCTATGAATATTCATTTCCTTCTTGTACTTAGGGTTCTGTTGACGAAGACACGTAGCCTGGTAATGCTTTGAGACGCCACCAACAGCCCCAGCTAAACAATACTGCTGCGAAGCAATGTGGAACCTGAAGGTAAAATAAAGCTTCACAGGTACCTGTAGAAACAGGCAAACCAAGGGGATACTTCATTTCCAGAAGGAAAAGCAATTATCCAGGGCTGGAACTCAGGTAAATGTAGCAGGTTATGGCATTTTGTTCAGTGGGTGAAAACACTTTAAAAAAATTCCTTCAGTGCTGCTAGGGGCTTTCCATGTGATAGATGCCCACATGGCTATAGATAAAAGGCCAGTGCTTTAGGAATCTGTGAAGATTTAGAATGCTGCATTTTTGCAATATCTAGCACAAGCATAGACTAGGTGATTTCTTTCCTCTTTGGAACTGTCCAAGTATAGTTTGAAGCATTTTCAGACTCCTACAATGTTTTTTCATTCAATTTGTCTTCTTTTGGTTAACGGTGTGAGTCTGTTTAATATTTCTTTACAAGTTATATTTTTAGCCATCTCAGCACTCTTGTTGCTCCACATAATCCTCAAAGCTGAGTACAAAACCTTGGCTTGAGACCTCTAGGTTATCCTTTCAGAATTACTCAGTGTTATTAAGGTTCAGTTAACTGTAGCTCTACAAATCTATTCATACAACCTATCACTAAATTACCTGTGCTCACAGTTTCCTTCATGCTTCTATGAAGGTAGATTTGCTTACTTTTGTTTGTCCTCATATCATAGATTCATGGAATAATTCCATTTAGAAGGGACCTTGGGGCTGTTCAGCCTCTGCAAAGAGCCTGTCGATCTCTTGCTCACTCGTCCTGACAGTGTGCAGCTGCTCACTTCCTCTGCAACTCCTTTGCTTGACAAAGCTCCTGCTGCATGTCCTGCCACAAGGACACTGTCACTGTCCCCCACCTGAGCCCCAGGGCAGCAACCAGGCACTGCCTGGTGCCGTGCCTGAGACTTGGCATCCTTGCATCTGTGGCATCCTCCCACACAACTCTACCTGGAATAGGTCTCCACAATGCTGAGGACCAGGCTTCCTCCCCAGGTAGTAGACCATGTCCCACAGTGCCTCACCACTGTCTCAGGATTATGTTTATAAAACCTTTTTGGTTTTGGCTATATATATACATCATTCGTACGTTTTGGTTCTTCCAGTCGTCGGAAGAAGGCTTTTTCTACTTCTTCCTGTTCAGGTGGTCTGTAGCAGAGATCCATCAGAACGTCATCCATGATGAACTACCTTCTAACCCTGACCCATAAGCTCTCAGCTGGCTCATCGCCCTCCCCAAGACAGAGACAGCTGCACCCTCCTTGCTCTCTCATATAAAGGCATCTCCCAGTTGTTCTGATTTCCCAGAAAATGTATGAGGTCTTGTCCCACCATGCTGTCATGTAGACTGACCTTATTTGTGTGTGTACCATTAGGATAGCCCCATTTCTTCTCCTTTCTGTCTTATGTTGGATATAAGATCTCTTGTCTGTATCACCCCACATCCCTTCCTGGCCAATCACTTCCTCACTTGATTATAGGTCATCATCATCTCTCTCCTCCATCACTTCTAGTGTAAAACTTCTCTTCCCCAGGTTGGCCAGCACGCTGGCAAAGACATTTTTTTCCCCATTTGGTCAGATGAATCAAATCTCTTCTGAGAAGTTCTTGATCATCAGAAAGGCTTCCAAAGTCTTGAAGACAAATCTTCGTTGTTGCTACCAGCTATGCAATCCCTTGTGGACATACAGGATTCCTCCACTCTGCCTCAAGACCTTCACCTCACTGATGGTACCAAGAATACACTGCTTTGGTCTCCGTGCCCTTGGCTACCACCCTTGGATCCATGTAGTCATGCTTGATAGGCTCCATGTCTCCCCTGACCTCACTGCTGCCTCCATGGAAGAGCAGCAGGTAAAAGTCCCAAAGCTGACAAGACTTGGGAACCTCTCCACAACACCCCAGATCAAAAAGTCCCTAGCAAACCTCCTCTAATTAACTTGCAGCTTCATCTCCAGGGAGGTCCCAGGAGTCTCCCTAGGATCCCAGGATTTCACAGATCTCAAAGCTGAAGGCAGCACCTTCTGTTGGCTGCCTGTGTTACCTGTGCTGTCAGGTATCTCCTGCTCTGCCCCCCAGCAGTGCCGTGCACAAGGATGAAGGCAGGAGATTGGCACCTCTGAGGTCTTTGGGGCAGTAAGGAGCACTCGGGGTGGGAGGGACTGTGCTGGCAGGGCCTGTGTCCTCACAAGCTCAGGCTTGGCTCCGCAGCTGGGCTGGCCCTATCTTTGCCCCAGACCAGAGGAAGAGCCAGGCCCCATATGAAAGAAGAGTTGGGGTTTTGTTGTGAGTCTTTTCTTTCATTTTTCATGATCTTTTTTGAATAAAGAGTTATGTTTTTTCTTCCCAGTACCATTTTGATTTGAATGGTTGGCAATCTGTTGGTACTTGCCTAAAGGAAAAGGATACCCTGATGGGGAGGGGAAGTGCTTCAATAATAAGCTCACATGCCATCATGCCCAATATGCTTTTTGTCTTGTACGAATGTAAGTGAGAAGCTCCTGCCTTCAAGACCTGACTGAAATCAGAAAGGAAAACCAAAAACTGTGAAGACTGTAACCTCTTTCCATTACAGAATTGAAAGAACATATGAAGAACAAATGCATAACATAGTTCAAAGTTTTGAAAAGAGGTAAACAAACTGGAAAAGTGTGGAGGAGGTAATCCTGGGCTTACTGCATTTAAGTACAGGCTCTATTTGGGACGTGTTGGTACACCACTGATCCCAGAAGGCCTGTTTAGTGAAATGAAACACAGCCAGCCAAGTGCTTGGCTTAGCCTCTGTACTTCTCAAAACACCAGGAGGTATCTCAAGCAAATAAAAATTCAATCAGTGTCTTTCCTACAGCCCAGACAAAACTTTTTAAAAGATGGCAATTCTGAAAACCTGGATGCAGAAAGCCCCAGGCTGGATGTTTGTGAGTTAGTTATGATATGATTTAGACATAAACAGTTGAAGAGATGACCTTATTTTTATGTTGAAAAACTTTTATCAGATGTGACTAATTGGAGACTAGAGGCAGGGAAGGGCTTTGAGGCACAGGAATTGTTCTTGTCTGATCAGAAGGATCAAAAAAGAATCCCTTAGGGAGATAAATTAAAAAATGAGATGCTTGTGGCATATTGATCATACAACTGATTTTTTCTGGACATGCCTGGACAATATACTTAATATGTTTAAATACAATCTTGTTACCAAGGATCTGAAGGATTTGTTCTCTTAGCTACACATCTTGTTCTATATAATGGTCATGTTTCCTTTCATCTGCTCAACAGCAGCACTTAAAAAAAAGAAGATACAACTCTTCTGTTCTTTCAGGAATAGTGGACATGCTATCTGGCTGTGAAATATCTGCATTTATAGGAATTTCAGTGTTATAGATCTGAGTGAATGATTGCTAACAATGATTTTCAATTGAATAATTTTGTTTCAAGACCACATTGACCCTCTGTTTAATGGCTGAAGACACATAAAGACCCACTCTCTCAGACACTGAGTCTCCTGTGCCATCAAGCCCAGACTAGTGAGGCCAAAGAGTGGGAGACCTTTGGGAAGCCCAGCACAGCAGGCTGAGCTAGCACCAGCCCACCCTCTTCATCTTCTGAAACCTGTCACCAGTCAGGACTTGTGCCTGGGAATGTCTGAGCTGCTGTTGGAAGCTGGGGCTCTGAGTGAGCTCGTCTGATCAGAAAAAAAAGAAGATGCTGCTGTCCACTTTATCTTTCCCTCTGTCTGCACATGCCAGCATTTCTGAAACAGGACCATTTTTTTCTCTCTTGCCACAAAATGCAGTACAAAGTGAATAAACGTACAATTTTGTGATGTTCGAAATACCCTTGGGAAATTCATCATACAGGAACTTTAGTATTATACAGCCTCATTCAGGAAAAACCTCTGGGAGGAACAGATCCTGGTGAACACACACGAGTCATTTAGAGTGGGAGGTATCCTGTGCCCAGGAAGAACAGCTGGCATTCCCTTTTTTCATGTGTGCCTTTAGATTTGCTATTTTTTCAGCTAAAATGAGATTTTGCCAGAGGGACATAAAAACTGGTAAAATGGATGAAGTCGGTGTCAGGCTGAAAAATTCCAAGTCCTTTCTCTTGAAGTAGAAGAGCGATATCACTTGATAAGGGAAGAGAGATTTGAAAATGCTTTGTCTCTATGAAGTTTCCTTCCCAGAACTCCTGCTCTGTCAGGACTCTTCTATCACCTCGAGAAAGGGATGCCGAATACGTACCTACACGAAGCACTCCTTTCAACAGAGCATTTCCCTCTCACAATGGTTTTCAAATCTTCTGTTGTGCAGACAGCTGCTTTGAGTGGCTGAACCTGTCAGAACCTTGCTCAGGATCCACTCTTCTCCATTTGCCTTCACAGCTGCACAGATGCTTTTCAGAGACAAACCCTGATCCTGGAGAGTGGAACAGGGCACTCCAGAGTGGGACCATCCCAGGCACAGGTTGGTTTTGTTCTGGGCCTACTTGGAGAAGAGCAAATGTTTCACACAGGTTGTGCTTTCTGACCCTCTTGCTGTTCCTCTAGCTGAACTCTCCCTTTTTAATGGATGCACAGCCAGCTCACATCATGCTGAGAGAGCTGACAGAAACAGCTGAGTTTCCTTCTCTGCTTCTTGATTTAACTTCACCATGGTGCCTGAGTTGGAGACACAAACTTGATCTTCTCCTCAGCATCGTCTTAACATACTAGTTACTGAGCAGTCTCAATGTTGAAGACATTTCTGTCCCCATTGCAGGCTTTTCTAGAGGGGTATCTTGTTAATATAATCTGGCCAGTGCCAGATCTTTTCACTCCTCTCTGCTGTTGCTTTTATTACCCACTTCTGCTGACTAAGGACAGCAAAGCTAGCATCACTCTCTGTCCTTTTGCTTTTGAGGCATTGCAGTCAGTGCAGGCAGGATATGAAATGTATTTCTGTCTGCTGCTTAGAAGATGGCACTCAATCTTCTCTGGAATTCATGTCTCACTACACTGTTCCTCAGCCTAACAGGTTTTGTAAATTGATGTACTACAAATACTAGTGAATCCCAGGAAAGAGAACCGACATGGAAGGAAGGAAGGAAGGAAGGAAGGAAGGAAGGAAGGAAGTGTAGGAAGGAAGTGTAGGAATGCACCCCACATCTAAGTAAATGTTTTCCTTATAGGGAGAGGTTTGGGACTCACCCCTTGTACTTCTTATAAGGTAAAAGGCCCAGAAACTTCTTTGCTGTCTTAACAGTAATTGGCTCAATGCCAAGAGAAAAGCACCTGTTGGACCCTCTATTTGTCAGTCAAACCTTGTACCCCTTTCAATTGGCAGGTTGCCAATAGATCCATCCCCAGTCATTAAGTACATAACAGAGAGAACAAAGGGGTCCTGGGCATATGTTTTGGGCATTCTCGAGATGTTGTAGCAAGTGCGTGAACTTGTTTCTACACTGTGCATGGCTTCTTTATTGTTTTTGTATTATTTTCTTTCTGTTATGAAAACCCTTTTACTTTTTCAAGACATACTCGACCATGCCGTCTCGCTAATTATTTTAAGCCATTTCTCTGCAAAGGCTGGATCCTCAGACTTATTGGGGACGAGGAACCCCAAGAAGGAAGCAAGGAAGGAAGGAAGGAAGGAAGGAAGGAAGGAAGGAAGGAAGGAAGGAAGGAAGGAAGGAAGGAAGGAAGGAAGGAAGGAAGGAAGGAAGGAAGGAAGGAAGGAAGGAAGGAAGGAAGGAAGGAAGGAAGGAAGGAAGGAAGGAAGGAAGGAAGGAAGGAAGGAAGGAAGGAAGGAAGGAAGGAAGGAAGGAAGGAAGGAAGGAAGGAAGGAAGGAAGGAAGGAAGGAAGGAAGGAAGGAAGGAAGGAAGGAAGGAAGGAAGGAAGGAAGGAAGGAAGGAAGGAAGGAAGGAAGGAAGGAAGGAAGGAAGGAAGGAAGGAAGGAAGGAAGGAAGGAAGGAAGGAAGGAAGGAAGGAAGGAAGGAAGGAAGGAAGGAAGGAAGGAAGGAAGGAAGGAAGGAAGGAAGGAAGGAAGGAAGGAAGGAAGGAAGGAAGGAAGGAAGGAAGGAAGGAAGGAAGGAAGGAAGGAAGGAAGGAAGGAAGGAAGGAAGGAAGGAAGGAAGGAAGGAAGGGAAGATTTGAAGTTTTAAGCTTTTCTAATGCCCCTCTAGAAGTAAAAACATTTGAAAGTAAAAGTAAGACTAGTTGAACTTTCATATAATTACCAGATTGTGGTATCAGAAGAAGAATAATTTATTCCTTGGCTGATCTGAAGAAAGGAAAAAACCATGCTATCCCATTTCAGAGATGAAGAACAGAAACATAAAAGCTTAAACTCTTCCTGTCCCAATTTGAGCTTCCAACTGGGACAGCTGTGCTAGGAACAGCAGTGTTCCCTTTGGCATTCATGGAGCAAAACAGGCACCTCAGAGAACAGTTTCCCAAGGCAGCAGTCACGCTACTTACACAAATATGCTCAACACTGACAGCTCACTGTTTTCACAATCATATGTAAGAATCCTAAAACCACAAACTGTCTCAAATCAGAAGACGTAAGAAAATGCACTCAGGGGTTCTTCCATTTTCTGCAGCTGTAGGTAGAGGGGGGTCACAGATTTTCTTAATTAAAAGACTCAAAAAGAATTTTTTCAACTGCAAGATTCTGAAGTAATCTGACATCTACTGATGTTAAGGTTTTCAGGAAAAAAAGATGCACCTGTCACAAGCTTCACACAAGACTAAAGATGGAGAGCTGGCAACTTTTTATCTCCCCTCTCCAAATGATAGATTTGAAATGCCAGTTTTCCAGCAGGGCTTCCCTTGCCTGACTGAAAATGTTTCTGTTGTTGTTTCACATAGCCAGCCTGACCAATGAAGTGGTAATGCATGGCTGGCCAGCTGGTATCAGATGCTCCCCCTGCCATGTGTTCCTGCCAAGACTCCGCACACAATTTGCTCTATTGAAAAGCCAGCTCATTTCCACTTCCAGCCAGCTCTATTCATATTCCTCTCAGAGTTAGTGACAATAAATATTATAAAATCACACAAATCCAGATGGTGTGGGTTGGAGTTGCCAGCTGTTCTACCACTTGTGAATTGCCACTCTTGTCCTGCAGCTTGGCTTCCAGTGAAAGCATCTCATCAGTTTCCTGTGGTCTCACTGCATATCTTTACAAGCCATCCTCATCCTGAGATATTTGCAACTTTCACTGTAGATATATATAAAGGAGAGAGAGGCAAATTGGAGACAGAAAATCAAAGAATCCTTTACCTCAGAAACTGAGGATTATTTTTCAAATAATGACCTTAGCCTCTCAATAGCCTCCCAGTTCATTAAAAGAGATCATTTCAAGGATTCAGCTGATTTTCACTAATTCTCTCTCACAGGAGACTTACATCTAAAAGAGAAGCAAAGGTTCTCTTATCTTGCTCATAGTTATCCTTGCAAAATCAGGAGGAGAACAGTGCCAAATGAACACAGAAATCAAAATGCTGACATGACCTGTGTGAACAGCACTGTGTAAATCCTAAACATTCTGACAATTACCTTGTTTTTCTGCTCTGAGTTTTTCCAAGAGTTTTGACTCTTTGAGCCTGGGGTGGTATCTGCAGGCCCGATGCAGTCTGCAGTTGAGTGGAGCTACCATCCAAATGATTACCAGGGTTGGGAGAAAGGCTGTAACACAGCTATGGTTAACAGGACTGGCACTAACATAGATGTGAACATATGTGACTGCCACTAGTTTCGTCCTCATATTGGGCTGTCTTCTGAGACTTTTTGTTGAAAAGGAATGCAGACAAGAGTGAGTGCAAGGCAAGGGTGGTGGGACAAGCCCAAAATCAAGCAGCAAGAACAAGGAAAACCCAAAGTTTCCCAGTAAGAATAGGGAAAGGTATAGCCTGAGGCCAGAAGTGCAAGTAAATCCACTAGCCATGGGCCATGATGTAAGTCAGCAGGCTCTTGGGCTGTGGTGCCAGAAGGGAGCAGGCACCAGTAGTGATGCAGATGGTCACAGCTGCTGCTCTGGCTGGTACCATGGTCTGGGGCTGTGGTAGTGGGACAAGGGTGTTTGAGGAGGAAAAAATGTTCTCAGGGGCTCTCCAAGGCTGGTGTCTGAGGCATCAGAGTGTTTTACCAGAAGTCTATCTCATTACATTTGCAGAAAACACTATTAAATTTCTTTGTTTAATTTCCTCTTTCCCTTGTCTAATCTCCAAATAAACAAAAAAATAACAATAATGAAGAGGCGGGTCCAGCCAAGCCATGAGCCAAGCCATCCGGTTAGGTTCAGTGAGGAGCGTGGTTGGGCACAGGCAAAACCCAGGAATGTGTGCCTAAGTTAATCCCAGCTTCAGTGGAGACGCCCAGTGAGGGCTCTCAAGGTCTTCTCCCACCCAGCTCTTATCACAGTGGTGTTATCCCACATTACAGCACTGCAACAGGTCAGGGCTGCACTTGAACACAAACGACCAGACCCCTCATGGAATACTGCAGAGACTGTTGGTGCATTCAGGACCAAAAAATGAAGAATTGTAAGGATAGTTGTTCCACTAGGGTTTACAAATTTCCACCCTTGCAGAAATCCTGCTCAAGGTAGGCTCAGGACATTTTAATAAAGCTTTTAGTTCATGCTACAGGAAGGTGGAATTATATTTGCAGATCCATAAATGCATTGGATATTGAATGCAACATAAGCCTCTTTTGAAACACTCATCATTTCTACTTATCTCCATGTCAGTGACATCCAGTCAGTTCTGGATGAGAGAGTAGGAGAGAAGGGGAGTGCCCACCTCCAGTCTATACACACCCCATCTCACAATGGCATGAAAGCTTCTCTTCTCATTCTCAAGCTATTACTTGAAAAATATCCTTGGGTCAGAAACTCTCCAATTCAATACAGTCCTTTCTGTGTCTGCTCTCTCAGCATCTGTCTGTGCAGAACCTTGTAATGTTCCATTAATTCCCAGCTGCCTCCTGATGCTGGAATTTTACCATCAGAGACTGCCCACAAGTGGGATATCAGGGATGCTGGAAACATTTCACTTAACAAAGAAGACTATTTAGGGTTAGGCAACCACCAAACTGGAGTTATCTGGTCACAAATTTCACATTTGATATGATATTTTTTAAATCCTTTATTTTTATTTTATACCAAAGGATTCAGTCAGCAAAATCCTATTTTTACCTTTGCTCTTAGTCTGCTTATACCAAAACACTGGGATTTGTATAATTTCCCAAATTATTTCTGAAAAAAGTGTCCGATGTTCACTGAGATTTACTCAGGTGCCAATGGGAGTCATCTCTGACACAGCCTTCACCCTACATCTAATTTCAACAAACATGTCCCAGAGGAGACAGATTCTATCCAGCAGAGATCCTTGAACTAATGTGACTTTTATTACATAAATTTATCATTCTTCTGAGTTTATATTAAAAGATCTTTGCAAAGTTCTGTCCAAAGTTCTGTCCAAACTCTGTCTTGAATTTATCTGGTAGGAGTCCTATTATCTCAGTAGCAGTGCAGCAAATGAGTCAGCAGAGAATGTGCCACTGGGTATGTCACTCAATCATTCACAACTGCTGTGTTTGGGGACACATCTGAAACAGGCAGCAGCGCTCCCAGCCGTGCCCCAGGGAGGCACTACGCTAAGCAGGTGTGACTCAGCAACATTTCTTAATTATCTGATGGTTGCAGGAGACTTCAAGATTGAAATGTTGTCAGCAGCATTTTATCCAAAGTGGTGAAAAGCTTCTAAAAAGCACTATGGGGACATATTCTTGCCAGCTTTATGGCACTGGGCCTCCATTACCATAAACAAACTCTGATACCTGAGTGTGGCCTTCGGGGAAATTTCATATAAAGCCACAGGAAGGCTCATTTTTGCGACCTCCTACGCCTCTGTCCCTAAAAGCAACGGTGCTCCCCATGTAGTCCGGGCCCGGGCTGGGCTCTCCGTTTCCCAAGGGATTGTGGCCTTCTCTTGCTGCCCCTCAGTGTTGGCAAGGCTGCGCTGCCTTGGCATAGGGGTCACGGGTTTGTCACCATCTCTCTGGGTGAATGGAGCTTGGCACCAGGTGTCTGCACGGTCTAAAGTTGGGATAACAGCAAAGTTCTTGAAAATATGGACAGTGATTGAAAATATGGACAAGAGGTCCCAAAACATGTAACAATGCACAGATGGGCTACTACCTAGAGTTTAAACAGGGTAATGTGGAAAGCTGGGAGAAGTTACTTCTGCTTTGGAAAAGGGAACAGCAGCTGAGCAAGGAAGAACAGTAAGCAACAGGTACCTGCTGCAGCCTGGAATGTAGTGTCCCCTCCAGGACCAGGTAGTGTGTAGCCTTGGGAGGAGGTCAAGTGCTGGGAATTGCCTCAAAATTCAACCATATAAAAGGGTCAAATCTGGAGAGGAGGAAGAAAAACCAGATGCTTGCTGTAGATAGAGCTTTCCTCACTGACGAGCTGAGTGTGGTCACCTCCACAGCAGTGCCTGAGGTCATGCAGGACCATGGCCACCAGTGCCAGTCACACAGGCCACCTCCATGGTGTTGGGCACACACAGCTCCTGTCTGTGCAGGATCACTGGGAAGTGCCAGCTTTGGGCACGGTATGGTGGTGACTGAGGATGAGTAAGAACCAACCACCAGTGTGGGGGTGTTGTTGATGTGTGTCAGTATAACAAAGGGGGTTTTTACATTTTAAACTGTAAAAAAAATAAGGTGCCATTATCATGGTGTCCTTACCATAAAAGAGAAAAGGAAAAAAATAGAAAGAAACTTATTTTAAAGAAAGAGTTAAAATACAGGGTTCCATAAAAACCTTTTCAAATATGACTGAAGAACTAGACTGCTCCTGAGCTTTCTCTTGATGCAGATAAACCCTTCACAGACTTCCTAAGAGCACCTGTTAATTAAGTATCGGCATTAGATGCCTTGTGGTTTTGAACTACTAAAATTCTGCATTTTCAGTTTACTATGTACTACAGATCTGCCTAAAATGGACTGAGGGTCCCATATGGGACTAAAGATCCCAAGTCCTAGTTCTCAGAAGTAATTCAAGGCTCTAATTTCGGCTGCCAGTTTGGATGCCGAGAATTCAAGGCTTCCTTGTGTAAGCTTTCAGGGGAAATTGGAGAAGTGAAAATATGAGGTTTCTTTTTTTTTTTCTTTTCTATTCTGAAATTTGACACAGCTGTCATACAATTTTTATAACATAGTTCTCAATAAATGTCTAAACCTAGAAGGAACTATGCATGAATTGTGTCTGATTTATACATTAAATAAAAATAGAAAGAGCAAGCTGAATTTTAAGCCTTTCCCCCCCATTCAGTAAGACTAGAAATTACAATGTCTACAGAATATTTCCTGCAAAAATGCCTAATGCATTGTATATACAATATAAAAAATATTGTTAAAACATTCTGTGAGTTCATCAGACAAGGTAAATACTTGGGCCTAATTAAACCTTCTTAAATTGGCTTTTCATAGTGAAAAACAGTTTTATTTTTTATCTCACCCCATAAAGTGCAGTCCAAGATTAAACATAAGGAAAGATCTGAGCTGCCATTAATTGCTGCAATTATGTCTTTTGGACAGGTCAATAAACTCACAGGACACATAACAGCCTTCAGGAATCAGACCCCAGAGGTGAGGCAGGACAATCCCCACCCCAGCCCTGGATCCTGACCAAATCCCAAGCCAGCTCTGAGAACATCAAATCTTCAGCTCATCTCCTTTTGGGGCAATGAAGTGTGTTGGATTACAGCATCTTTAGAGAGTGGGAGCAGGGTCATGTTCCGACCCTGGCCCCAGATTCTACTGGACTGGCTGCCTGTGCCAGCCAGGATGACAGCCTTCCAAGGTGCAGACAAAGCAGGGCACACCAGTGTTTCCAAATAACCAATCTACCTGCCCCCACTGGAGAGAGAAACACGTTTTAAAGAACAGGTTTCATGACGCTTAAGCTCCAGTTCCTTTATAGGTACAAATGAGTCAAAGTCATACTAAAGTTTTGCCTAGAATGTAATGCAACTCTGAAGAAATGTGTATCTAAGATCCAAAAAGCAATGCCATTATGTGTCTTTATTTAGTTGCAAAATACTTTGGTAGATACTTTTACTGCTTCTTTGGAGGATTATTTTTAAACTGTAGATACTCTCCAGTCATACTTACTGATTTAACTTTGCAGGGATAATACTCGGCCTGATTAACCCCAGGGAATGAAGATATTTAATATTTTTTTCTTCCAGTTTATTACCCATCCCTGGTAAACAAAGCAAAATAAATCAATTAAAATGTAATTTTAAGAAGAGTATTCCCATGTTTGGTTAGATAAATCACACTTTTGCAATTAATGTGGCCTTTATGGATGTTTTAGACTTTTCTCAAGATCATCTGCATGTATCAAAATAAAATATTCTCATCCCAGTTTTATGGCACAGCTCTGTTAGAAAAATATTTCAGTGGAGCATGTTCGAAACAAAACTTTGTGGTTTAGCTCCCTAAACCACAGAGGTTGTTGCCATTTATTTTGGCTGTCTGCACCACCGCTCTGTGCATACCGTAAGTGCTTCCCAGCTTGCCTTGCACAAACACAAGTGCTGCCACTTCAGTCCTTCCTTGTGTGCTCTCCCCTCCGGTGCAGAAGTGAGCTCTGTGTGTCGCCATCACCCCAGCAGCTGGGAATTTCCTAGATTTTACCCCTCAAAATAAAAGCTCAGTAAATGAATGGATGCCCTGGGAGGTACAGGAGGGGGGACAGAGCAGGCAGCTCCCCTCCCGATCTGAAGGCCCTGACAGGCTGTTGCTGTGCTCCATGCAGGTGCCTGCCCTTGGGCCGGGGCAGGCAGTGGGCAAGGCACAGGGTGCTGCGCTCATCAGCCCCTTTTTACACCTCCTCCAGAAGCTGGTCAGTCTTAATTTAACTGAGGGCCTGCTAAATTGGGGATATCAGTTCAGGCTCTTACTCGTGGAATGAGCACCAATAAAACTTCACAAGTGGCTCTGGCACCCATGAGGGTCTGTGCTCACACAAGAACAGTATTTTTACTGAAGACATGCTCTAAGTCTGGAGTTGCAGATGCTTCAGCCCACAACATCAGTAAGTGGCCCTGGCTTTTTTTTGCTGCAGTTTATGCTCCCAGGGCAGAGTAGGGTGACAGGGCGACTACCTGACAGCCAGTCTTTGCTAAAGGGCAGATGAGCCCCAGCAGTTGTTCCAGGAAGCTGTGACTAAGTTTTCTGGGAAGACCAACACACTGACACATCATGTTATTGGCTACAAGTTCAATGCCATCCCTGGGTGACCTGACAACATGGAAGTAGGTTGATTGACCCATCCTAACACCAAGCTTGATTTGAGACATGGACCACATGGGAAGTCCTCCTTCAGTGTGAGAAGAACCTGTTTCTCTCCTTTAAGAAGAAACATGTGAGACTAGGAAACCCTTTCCAAATCTGCTGGGCCCTTTATAGAGCTTTATACATCTACAGTCACACCATGTGAATAACAGCTTACTACAAAACCAGAACTGAAGCCATTCAATCCTACAGCTTCCACACAGGATAAATAAAACCAGCAGGTTAAATGTTTCCCTACTACATTTAAGCAGCAGTGCCTGTTTTTGATGCTGCTCCAGATGGTTTATGCGTGCATGATCATAGTGGATATTTTACTCTTTAATGTTAACTGTGTTTTCATAGTATACATTTTTCTTAAATTAAAAAAAAACCCATGGACTTTTAGAAAAGCTGACTCTGGGCCTTCCCTCATTCCTCTACTATCCATGGTCATTTTGCCACTGACAACAAAAAAGGGAGGACCAGAGCCTTTAATTCCCTACTTTTAAGTGTTAATATATTTACAGAAGACTATACAAACAAGCACCAAACAGCAATTGCACATTATTAGAGCTACACAATATTTGTACATGTTGCTAAAACAATGCTGCTAAATGAAGAAGCTTTATTAGTTCAGAGGTTTTGGCTGCTGTTATTAAAAATATATTTACCTGAAAGGAAATCCAAGTATTTCATTTTACAAACAATTTAAAATACAGCAATAAGCAACATAAACTATTGCTTTTTATGTTTATACAATTTTTTTGGCATAACAATGCCATACAGATACAGAATTATAAAATATCTCTTTATAGTGCATTACAAATCCAGAAACTGGTTACCACTCCTACCACATACATATGGTATTGGTACTACCAAACATGCATGACATTCTGTAATTAAACACTGCAAAGGAATACAGAGAAGAGAGCAGGACCATTCATAAAAACTGACATAGAGCTGTTCCATTACGCAAGTAAAAATTGTTGGGCTTTGGGGTTTTTTCTTTTTACTGCACTTTTTTCTTAAAATACATTTGAACAACAAAGTCTATGATATTTTCAGATTTTATCAGTGCAAAACGACACTTAATCATCTGTTGCTGAAATCAAACTGCATAAAGGGCAAACAACCATGGAATACATTAAAACACAGAAAAAAAGAGCAACTAATGATTAGCAAACATGCTTCAGCAGATCCCAAAAATGTAAGTGCCATAACCTTTTTTACTGCAAAACAATAATTTTCACATAGTTAGCCACAGTAGTAAATACATTCAGTATATTTCACAATAAACTTTAGTTCATGGATACACCACTGAACTTGTAAGCGTGGTAGAATTAAAGAGCCGCATTTCCAAGAAGATACTTCTTTCAGAACGATTTGCCAATTCTCACATTTTTTTGATCTTATAGCAAACAGCACAATGTTTTTGAAAATAAATGTAGAAGTGATTACAAGTGTAAAGCTAGACGGGGTCTCTATTGAATTGATCTCTGTAGCTTTTGAACTACATTTTAGGAGTCCATTACATACAGCATGTAATAAACCTATCATTTAAAGAAAATTCTTGCTTTCACCAAAGGTCTTAACTAAGTATACTTAAGAACAAGGGAGCACAGCTTTCAGGAAAAGAAACAGTTCATAGCCAATATTGAGCACAAAGATATTACAGAGACACAATGTGCACCTCCCTTGGAGAACTGCATCTAAATATCTGTAAGTAGTGAATCTACGGTGTTGATGTGTAATGTGAATTGAGGGGCGTTATATACGCTTAGGCCTTTTTTGACCCATCCCTCATTGTCAGACTCCAATAGCCATAAAAAAATACCTTTTGACCAGTTACTCCAATTGCAATTGGAATGGTGAACAGTATCAAAACAAATGACCAAAATGTAGAATGATGAGTATGGTTCTCAGCAAACCCAAGACAGTATTCCCATCTTCTACATGATCACAAAGTTAGATTCACTGATGCTGGTTGCTCCAAATCCTGAGGCACCTCACTCATATGTGGGCTAGAAATAGGTTTTCCATTTGACTGATTTTGCTTTTACACTGGTAAGAAAAAAATAAATCAACCCTGTTCTGCAGTTGGAATCTGACTTTTAACACTTAATCTACACTTTTAACACTAGTCGACAAAAAGATTTATGTGCAAAAATGTATTTAGAATGAGTAAGTAGGAAAGCATTGTCACCAGCATAGGACAAGTTTCTGCCTAAGCAGACATCTTCTGCCTAAAACCAGAACAAACATGGGACATTTTCCGCCTGAACAGGTATTTTGTTATTAGACTCTCCCATGGCGTTTAAAAACTGATTTGAAGTGGATTATTCTTCATCTTACAGTACTTCTTGTACTGTGTTCAAATGCAGTAGCAATTCTTGAATAAACAGATCTGAGACAAGTAAGAGATCACTTTCTCCACAAAAAACATAATTAAAACATGGAACTCACAACCACAAGGGATTGTAGAGGCTGGAGGAAACCACGAGTTCAAAACCAAAAAATTCCTGGAGAAAATGGGGTCACTGTATAATTTGTTTCATAGCGTGTTTTGGTGGCCACTGCTGGAGGCAGGACACAAGGTTAGAAACATCTTTGGTTCTGATTCCCACTGGCAATTCTGAGGACAACATACATCATCAGCATGATATTGTCACACTTTTATTAATGGCAAAACTTGCTTCACATACCTTCAGCTTATTCATAAATACACCTTTTGTCAAGGAAATTCAATATGATATGTTTCCTGCAAAAGTGTGGTGTAAAAAAATTACATTTTCACTTAAACATATATATATATAACTGTAAATTGTGATCAGTACCATCACAACAGTCAGAAGAAGAAAGGTGCAAAATAACCTCTCAATTAAACAGATAGACATAAATTTTATTTAAAAACAAAAAAGAGCTGTTTTCCATTTAAATCCAGTAAATGTCACTTGTCTTACCTCATTGGATCATCCATCAACATTGTACAAAGCTTCTAAGGTCTGTAAAACTAGTGTTTATAGTACAGATATTAGAATTATTAGTTGCAGATTATTAGAATTATCCTGGACTAGTTCAGGAAGGCTTACACTAGGTTACATGAAATATTAACAATGATTATACAAATACCTAATACATTTGAGTGCTGCAATCTTAGAGCAGGAAACTGAGGAGCTGACTCAAGCCAGGGAACAGCTCTCAAAGGATTATTGCACTTATTTTTAACATCCTTCAGGATTTTATTTGAGCAACATGAACACAAAGACCTCAGACCTNTCAAGCACATTCATATCCCCTCACCATAAGATCCTTAAAATCAAATTCACAGGTACACACTACTCCCACCTAACAGTACCAGAGGCTACTCAGATGTATTTACTTGGAAAGAACCTTCATATGGAAGGTTCTGTTCAATTAACACATGAACAGCTCAAATTCTAGTCTAACACTGGGCCAAAATACACTATTGTAATAAGTACACAGAAATCCCTGAATACTTAAGCATTTAGCAAGACAAAAAGAAATTTGACAGTAAGCAAATGACTTGACTTTCTTTGCATACCCTCAGTTCCTGAAGTAATGGTTAAACAACTATGTACTGGCATCTGTGAGAATACACTCATTTCAACACACATATATATGATATATATATTGTAAACCTGAAAACCAACACTTAGAAACTTCAAGCACGGGGTGCTTCTGGTTGCTAAGGCCATGATTCTGTAACAAAAATGCACCCACTTGATCCTCGCAAATCTCAATGGGACGCTATACACTGTATGATTGCCCTGCAATAAATCCTTCTTTTCAGTACTTGCAAAATCAGAAGAAACAATTCTTCTATGAAAAGAATGATACACTGTCATATTTTACATAGAGCAGAATTAATTAGTTAAAGCTGAAGTGTTCCATGGGAGTAATTCTGTTGATAAAGCTGTAAAACAAGGATTAGAGAGTGCAGGAGCCCACCTGACACAAAAATCCTCATCTACATAGTCCCCATAGTTCTTTGCAGGCAATTGATATGCCACTACTCTTCTCTGAAAACTGAGAGAAATATATTGAGTTGCAGATTAAAAAAAAAA
>VYZR01005152.1:0-21211 GCA_013400675.1 Oxylabes madagascariensis
AAGGGAAGGGAAGGGAAGGATGAGGAACTGGGCAGGTATGGAATGTTCTAACTGCACACCCAGGTGTGCCATGCTTTGATTTGTTCAGGCTGCATTCAGACTGTGTTGCATCCACCCCTGCCATGAGGAATCCCCATCAGTGTTTCCAGAGAATGAGAGAGAAGGAAGGAAAAAAGGAAAGAAAAAGATGGAGTGGGGGACAGTTGGCTGTGCCTGGGATGCAGCACCAGCATGGAGATCTCTTCATCATTCCACAACTCTGGAATGCCCACATTTCCCTCCTGCACCTCTGACATTCACTGCCATTAAGGGCAGGTGAAAACACGAGGTTATTTTGGTATGGTGACTTCCGAGCAACAATTGCTTTGGCAATTCCTTGCCCCAGCCTTGGTATAGATTGGTCCAAAGCAACCAAAACACATTTTTTTCCCAGTTAATTAGTTCTGTAGCAGACAAGATTCTGAGGTTTGTTGGCATATAAGTGAAATGAAATGAAATGAAATGAAATGAAATGAAATGAAACGAAATGAAATGAAACAAAATGAAATGAAAAAATTAGTAATATAAAATAGATTAAAAAAAAAATAAAGCTTGTGGCCAAATTTTTCTGCCCTTTCAGTTTTTTAAATAAATGCTGAAGTATTTAATGTAAATTTTTTAAAATGAAAAGGTATCAGTCAGTTGATTAAACCATGTTATTCCTTAATGCCAGATTTGTTTCATTTATATCTTTGGATCACCACGGTTACAGTGAAACTGTTGCCAACTGCTAATTAAATGTGGGAGGAAAGGTTTGTGAGACTTTTTTTTTACAGATGGCAATTGGGAACAACTCTGGTGCTGCCAGTACCAAGCTATAGGGGTGAGACCAGAAATTGATTTTTTTCTAGAGATCCTTCTGTACAATTCTGAGTGACGTGGTTCCAAAATTCCACACCTGTGTGAGGAGGTGGCTGCGGGGTGTGGTGTTGGCTGGTGGCACAAAAACACATCCCAGCTCCTGGTGTGGTGCCACTATCCCACCTTTCAGCCCCTCGTCCCAGCATTTAACTGCAGCTCCAGCTTTCCCCTGACTCCACATTGAAGCTGATGTGAACAGATGGAGAGGCTGGGCATGAATTATATGAATGAGAGTTGGAAGCACAAGGAAAGGATGAAAACGAAGAGTTTAGCCCGGAGCAGACACCTTTATCAGTAGCACCAGGACCACAGGGATGTGTTTTGCCATAAGAGTGTGACAGCAGCACTTCACAAAGTTCACTTTTTATTGGGCTTAAAGCTCTTTTCTCTATTTTTAACGTACTACAGAGCCCTCATAATTCCCAAAATACCAACCAGAAATATTTCTTGGTAACCAAGAGGAGTTTATGCAGCAAGCATGCCTTTCGATCTACAAGGCAGCATCAAAGAGGGGATCTAATGAAATTTTAAAAAGGAACAAGCCATAAAACTCAGATCAAAGACTCTGAATCGTTTTGCTTATTTCTGACAGACCTGAACATTTCTTGAGAGAGTTTCTTCTAAAAGAAAGAAATAAATCACCCTCTTAAAGCCACAGCAGGACATTCCCCCATACATATACATAAACACACACACACACACACGCTTATGTATAAAAATAAAATGCCCACTGTAAATCAGCTTGCAAGATTTGATTCTGCAAGGCCTGGCTCAGGATGTCTGGATGGGGAGGAGGCCTCAGGACTGTGGTGGGAGAGGAGCCCCCAGTGCCAGGCTGAGCTGGCCGGAAGGAGGAGGCACAGCTGTCTCCTCTGGCTTAGCAAGACATTTATGAGTTGCTGATTTCAGGGCGTACAGCAGAGATGTTGAATGAATCATGAAATTTAATTTATTAGAATTATCAGACAGATAGACGAGAAAAATTTGACCTGCATTGAGCGTGCAAGGACATACCCTCTAATTTGGAAGTTTTCTCTCCCGTTTTAGGAACTCAAAAGACGTCACAGCTTTCCTTTTCTAGGGGAAGGCATGGATTGAAGCTGGATCTTTTGCTAGAAAAGTGTTTCTTCCTCTGGGTTTTATCAGGAGTGACAATGATCTCGGCGTTGGCAGCTTAGTCCTGGCTGATCAGAANCACTTCACAAAGTTCACTTTTTATTGGGCTTAAAGCTCTTTTCTCTATTTTTAACGTACTACAGAGCCCTCATAATTCCCAAAATACCAACCAGAAATATTTCTTGGTAACCAAGAGGAGTTTATGCAGCAAGCATGCCTTTCGATCTACAAGGCAGCATCAAAGAGGGGATCTAATGAAATTTTAAAAAGGAACAAGCCATAAAACTCAGATCAAAGACTCTGAATCGTTTTGCTTATTTCTGACAGACCTGAACATTTCTTGAGAGAGTTTCTTCTAAAAGAAAGAAATAAATCACCCTCTTAAAGCCACAGCAGGACATTCCCCCATACATATACATAAACACACACACACACACACGCTTATGTATAAAAATAAAATGCCCACTGTAAATCAGCTTGCAAGATTTGATTCTGCAAGGCCTGGCTCAGGATGTCTGGATGGGGAGGAGGCCTCAGGACTGTGGTGGGAGAGGAGCCCCCAGTGCCAGGCTGAGCTGGCCGGAAGGAGGAGGCACAGCTGTCTCCTCTGGCTTAGCAAGACATTTATGAGTTGCTGATTTCAGGGCGTACAGCAGAGATGTTGAATGAATCATGAAATTTAATTTATTAGAATTATCAGACAGATAGACGAGAAAAATTTGACCTGCATTGAGCGTGCAAGGACATACCCTCTAATTTGGAAGTTTTCTCTCCCGTTTTAGGAACTCAAAAGACGTCACAGCTTTCCTTTTCTAGGGGAAGGCATGGATTGAAGCTGGATCTTTTGCTAGAAAAGTGTTTCTTCCTCTGGGTTTTATCAGGAGTGACAATGATCTCGGCGTTGGCAGCTTAGTCCTGGCTGATCAGAACGTGCAATCAGAGACATCACATCGTGTTCCCGCCTGCAGGTGAAGCCAGAATTAACACACCTGAGTGATCCAGGGGCCTTTGGTGGGCACCAGAACCCTCTGCCCATGGACAAGGTTCTCTGCTCCGAAATGAGACTGAGATGGGCTCAAAACTCGCCTCTCTGTTGCCCTGTTCAGCCTTCTGAGAAAATTGTTTTTCTTTTCTGTACCAGGAGTTCCCACACTTTCAGGCATCAACAAATGGTTTGTTTTCATATTTTCATGGAGGAGGAGAGAGTTGACAGACTGTTGGTCTGACCAGTGTGTTGGACGGGTGGCAGCTTCACCCTCCAATCCACTGTCACCTTTGGAATTCTATAAAATGTCAAAGATGTAAATAAAGTTCCTTCTTTTCCGGCACGACTCAGCGTGTAGGTGCAGTTCTTTCCTGTCTCCTATTCCCACACCTCTCCAAGGACAGGGTGGCATCCCAAACACGGGGTTCCAGCCAGGTTTTTTGGGGGGTGCTGGGAGCTCCTCTCGAGCTGCCTGAACCCAGCCACTCAAACTTCGCAAGCCCAAACTTTCACCCTGAACCTCAGCATGGCATGAATCGAGCAATGAAAGTTAATCGGCGTCATTAAATCTGTCAGAGCGGCAGATTATTAAAATTACCGCCATTCACTCTTGGAAATGGGAACAAAAAATTGTGCCCTGGATCTCTGAGCCTGTTTGTCTTGTTTTCCCACACTGCTCATGAATTACTCCAATATATTACAATGTCCTCTATCCATCTTCATTAGCATTGTGAGCAAATTGTATTGGGCTGTAATGCAGTGGTGGTTTTTTTTTTTTGGTTTTTTTTTGGTATTGTACAAACACACACGGTGTACAGAAAATGGGCAATTTAATATGAAAAGAATATTGTGCTTCAGAATTTTTATTTTCTAAACAGTCATTTCAGTTGGGAATTATTGCACGATTTGTGCATAATTTCTCATGGATAGTTATTTAAATATAAATAGGGAAAATATGTAAGTCCATATGGCAGCTATCTACCCTTTCTTGATGCCTCTCCATATTTTTAATAGTGCAATAAACAAAAGATAAAAACATCTCTAAGCCACATACTAGTCAAAAGAAGATAATTGTGCCTCTATGTGTTTATTGTAATTTGAATGTGCTTCAATTAACTTTCCTCAATATTTCCCAGTTCTTTTAAAAGAAACTTAAATTGGTTTTTATTTTGTGAAATTTGTTTTCTGTGCAATAAGGGAAAAAAAAAAAACCCACAATGCCTTTGTTTACCTCATTATGGATACATCCTCTGCAGGAGTAAAGCTTAAACTCTTTATTCCCAACAACCTTTTTTTTTTTTCCATTCTCACATGCTTCTTATCATACTTTAAGTAAAAATATCAAATTTCTAGTGCTCCCGAGGAAGAGGCAACTAATCATCACTCAATATATCACATATCAAAGTGTAGTAAAACATGAAAATGGCAGAAAAGCAAACTCTTGCACTTTTGCACTGCAGTCACTTTTAAAAGATGAGAATTTATTACCCTTTCCTCCTCTAAATCATCAGGGCCACCAGAACAGAGAGAATATATCTGGAATGCTTGTTGTAATTAACCTTGAGGCTTTTATTTAAACAAGGTCAAACATTTTAACAGCTTTATAAATCAAGGTTGGGTCCGCGTGGCTCTATAGCATCAGGCTAATGACAAAATGCACACGGAATACTTATTAAACAGCATTTATTTACAGAAAAAAAATATCCTGCAGGCTTCAGGGAGACACACCCACAGGCAGAGCCAGCACTGAGGATGGAAATCCAGCTCCAGCCCCCGACCAAACGCCCCAAGGTGATCTCTGGAATGCTGGAATGTGCTTTTTTTAGCTGCTGCCAAGGAGCCCAGCCCCAGGTATGGGCAAATTAAGTCATCTGCAAATGAAGTGCATTTTGAATGTGATTGCAAAATTACAGGAGGTAGATTGCAAACATCCCAATGTCTGCTGTTCCCGTCCTTAATGTTGTCTGATTTTTATTTCTCTTTCCCCTGTGTCAGCCAGGTTTTGCTGGAAGGAGAAGGAAGGAGGACATGTGAGTTGAGTTCACTTCCTCACAGTGAACATTAATCGGTCTCTAAAATGAACACCCTTGGATTCCTCCAGCCATTCTGGGTTATGTCCTCCTCATTAATAAAAAGTGGCCTTTATGAGTAATTTTTTTCAGCATGGGGAACATCAATATTTCTGTTTTACCCTGTCAATAAACAACAGCTTTCAAGTCATGCCTGTTCATAATTTCACGCTCTTTTCAGTGTCAAAACGAAGAATACCACGAGTCACAGTGCCTGACACAGTTCCTTTACCTGGTGCTCCTCTCCACAGGCATCCCTTACCAAATATCCTCTCTGAAATCGAGGAGGTCTACATGGACAACAGATGACCACCTGTATGTGTGACCCTCCCAGCTGTAAAATACCCAGCATCATTCCCCTAAACGGCTCAGGTAATCTGTCCTCGAATATTTCTTGGCTGCGAAACGTTTTTTCATAGCCCTGTGGTGTATGAATGACCCAGACCACACTCCATGCTCTGTCTCCTGAACTTCACATCTGATTTGCCACAACCACCTCCCACTCTGAGCTCTGGGTGCCTGAAAACCTTGGTGCTGCTGCAGCTGGGACCTCCTCCTAAACCTAAACCCCATCCCTGTCACCTGGCCACGGAATATTCTGTCACAGAATCACAGAAGCACAGGGTGGTTCGGGTTAGAAGGGACCTTAAAGATCATCTCGTTCCAACCCCTGGCCAAAATCACATCCCACCAAGAGTGAGGGCCACACTAGGACACTTTTCAGCATCTGCATTCTCCATTTTAATTGACTTCTCCTTTCATTTGCTCCCCTCCTTTGCCCTCCAATACTGAGCATTCTCGACTCTGTAGAAACCCCCAGGAAAAAAAAAAAAAAAAAAAAAAAACAACCAAAAAAACCCAAAAAACCCCCCAAAAACAACAAAAACAACAAAACCAACAAACAACAGTTGTGCTAAATAAGATTTTTGTGTGTGGGTGTTTAAGTATCGGCGTGAAGCAAATTTCTACCCTCTTCTTATCAAAAAGGGAACGAGACCATGTGAGTGATGTGACCAATTACCGCCGAGCACCCCAGAGCAGCTTCTGAATATTCACGTCCAATTGCTCGTTTGGTGGAACAATTGGTTTGAACAGTTTGAAAAGGCAATGATGTCAAATGTGCGGCGTGATTAAACGCAGCGAAATTACCAGCCGTTCGGCTGAAAAAGAAGCTCTGTTTCCTTCCCAGGGTAATTCTCCTCTCGAATTTTGCTCTGACGAGAGCAGGGAACACCCGGGCCAAAGGTGCAGCTGAGTTTTGGAGGCAGCACGGACCGGGATGCACATGGGAGCTTTGCTAAAGGTGCACCAAGCTAAAAACCTCTTCTTCACCTCGTCTTCCTGCAGAAAAACACCTCCACCCCAACTACAGCAAGGCAGAGGTGTATTTTCAAGCACACCATGATGCAAATGTTATTCCAGTCGAAGATTTTCAGGGCCAAGTATCTGTGGGTTGAATTGTCCGGAGAACCAGAAAAAGCTAAGCCTGTTCCATCAATACCACCCACGTTTGGGAGTTTCCTGTGCAGGCAAGGAACACCCTAAACCCACAGTCCTGCTGTTTGGTTCGTGCCCGTTTCTGTCATCACTGAAAATGATCTATAACTATAAAAAATAGATCATTTATTCTGCCATACTATTTAAAAAATGCTTCTACAACATATCATACTTCAGTTCTGTGAGTGACTCATACACATCCAAGCATTTTTTTGTTGCAGTACACAGAGCTGTGTGTGCTTCCCAGATGGCAGAAGGGAGCTGGGAGCATCCGTGAGGTGGGAAAAGGTAATGCATCCTGAAGGATCACATCTTCTGCTCAGCCCTTGTCAGGGAGAGGGCCAGCTCTGCCCAGCTCCAGCTTCTCAGGTCTGGGCCCACCTCTGGAATCAATTTCTCTCCTCCTGGCCCCCTTTGGGGAAGGTGATTCACATTGTTGTAAAAAAAAATAAAATTCTTCTTAACAAGCCACACATTTTGTGAATATGCAAAAGGCTTCTTGATGCAGAAGGCTAAAATGATGAAACAGCCTTTATAAAATCCTCACTGAAACTAGAGAACTTTTTCTTTTCTGTCCTTTTTTCTTGTTTCCTACCCAGAGATCTGAGCTAATTTTCCTTATCCATAGGCTCCCCCATGCCCTCAAAAAAAAAAAAAAAAAAAAGGGGGGGGGGGTGAAGACTGTATTCACTAATTATACATCCTGAAAAGAATTTGGTTCAGTGTAAGATGATCCTAGTGATATGCTAATCCTTTTTTCTGCTTGGTGCAGCCTGAAGCCTGTGTCTAACATTTTTTTCAACTGTATGACAATAAAAGTTGTGGCAACAAAAGGAATAAATGGGCAGCTAAAGAAGGTATAGCTGAAACACATGGCAGACCAGTTCTCTCCTCTCCTTCTGGCTGCTCTTTTGTAGGCTCTGGTTTGGTATCCTCAAGTCAATAGCCGAAAGCCAGCCACCTTAGCAACTTAGTATGACACCCAAGCCCTCTCTCTTTACATTCATGAATAGTCAGCAAGCAGCAGACAAAATAGAACTAATCTTTTTTGACAGAATTGTTCAATTTTAGAGGAAAGGCTTTTGAGGCACCTTCCATACATTTGCAGAATATGAGACAACAATGGCCACCACCACATTTTTGACAAAAGGACGACCAGGGGTGTGAGCGCGCACACGCACCACGGCCGTCAACAGAAAATATTGCAGCCAAGTTCAAGCCACTGAAGGATGTGCCCATTGTTAGGGGGAAGGCTGGCAGGCAAGAAAACAAATAAATAAATTGTATTTTTTTTTAAAAAAACACCAACAAACCTCCATTGTTTTGTTGCCGATTATTAAACACACACCTCCCGATAATGCGTGATTAGGGTTATTTGTCTTGATAAGCCCAAGTTAGGAGAGCTGATTAATATCCACTTCATAATTTCCTGTCATAGGCTGATAACTTCATCCCTTTTTTTTTTTCTTTCCTCTCTTTGGACCAATGAATCTTATTGCAAAATGCACTCAATCCCGCCGGTTCTCGCCTGCATTTAAAAGCTGGTTTTGCCATTTCGAAATCCTGTAGCACAGCAGCCACTCACAAGTCCAGTGTGTGCAGGGAAGGGCATTCCTGCTTTTCCCTTCTCTCCCCTCCACTTAATGCAAGCATATATCTATCTCCAAAGACAGAAAGCAAGGAAGAGATAATAATAATAATAATAATAATAATAATAATAATAATAATAATAATAATAATAATAATAATAGTAATAATGGCAGTAATAGTAATAGTGATAGTAATAATAATAAAAAAAATGCACCCAGTCTACGGGCAAAACCAGAAGTTAGCAACATGGTCCATGCAGCTGCAACACTGCATTTAAAATTCAGTTTACTCCTAGGAAGAGGGCTAATCCTGCCCCTGTAATTCCCTACAGCCAAAATGTACCCCCCTCCCTGAGTGACAGTGCAATGCAAAGACACTCGCACGCTTATCTTCCCCAACCAGATGGCCGACTTGGATCAATGCACACACGCCACGATCAATGGGAGCGATAAAGAATTAGGAAAACAGTGGTACATGCTCCCAGAAAGCTTGTACACTGCATAATTATTTTATGATTCTACACATGGCTACATGTGATACTGGAGTCAAGAAGGAAAAGGATAATTAGAGAGGCAGAAAGCACCCGTACTGCACTGCACACTTTGTCAGTCAGCAGTTCCCACTCGGCTCAACTCGCCGCCCTTATCTCCTCTCCTGCCCCCTCGCAAACGAATTTAGGAAATATGTAAAATATTAGGGGGAGGCGGCTCCTGGGTTAGCGGGACGGGATGAGGGAGATTATCGCGTCCTGTGATACGACAGCAAAAAGTTTTTGTGCGAGGGGTGGGGCGGGGCTGTGCGAGCATCCTCGGGGAGCGGAGCCCGGGGGCGACATCCCGGGGCACCCCGAGCCCTTCTAGGGCTTTGTTGGGAGAGGGACACATCCCCAACCAGTCAATAAAACACAGCTGCATGGTTTCTCTCTGGGTTTGGGGTTTTTTTTCCCCTTCNCTTTCCTCTCTTTGGACCAATGAATCTTATTGCAAAATGCACTCAATCCCGCCGGTTCTCGCCTGCATTTAAAAGCTGGTTTTGCCATTTCGAAATCCTGTAGCACAGCAGCCACTCACAAGTCCAGTGTGTGCAGGGAAGGGCATTCCTGCTTTTCCCTTCTCTCCCCTCCACTTAATGCAAGCATATATCTATCTCCAAAGACAGAAAGCAAGGAAGAGATAATAATAATAATAATAATAATAATAATAATAATAATANGGAGATTATCGCGTCCTGTGATACGACAGCAAAAAGTTTTTGTGCGAGGGGTGGGGCGGGGCTGTGCGAGCATCCTCGGGGAGCGGAGCCCGGGGGCGACATCCCGGGGCACCCCGAGCCCTTCTAGGGCTTTGTTGGGAGAGGGACACATCCCCAACCAGTCAATAAAACACAGCTGCATGGTTTCTCTCTGGGTTTGGGGTTTTTTTTCCCCTTCCTTTCCTCCCAAGAGCGATTTTGTGATTGGTTCCCTGTATCCAGCCCGTTTTGCCGCCGCACTGATGGGAAGAGAAGGGGAGGGGGCAGGAAAGAGCTGCCCCCCGGCACTGACCGGACGACACAGAATAAATATCAAAGCTGGATGGTCACCGCGGCGGATCCGGATGGCAAAGGGCACATGAGCGGGATCAGGGAGCAGAACAATGCCAGGCGGAGCGCTGCCCTCGCTGGCAAGGCGGGCAGCGAGGAATCGCTGGCAAAAAACACCTCGTCACCGCCTGACGCCACCGAGCCACCGACACGTCCTTGTCCTGCCTCCACCAGCGCCACACCACCCTCTGATTGCTGCTGGGAACGCGGCGGGGACGGGGAGATGGGAGGCACCTTCTCCCTGGCAGTGCCGCACGGACAGGACCTCCCTGCGGATGGTGGGATGGGGAGACAGGGGCAGGAAATTCCCAAAATGGGTTGTGGAGGGCTCACTCACCGACCAGCCGAGGAGGAGGGGTGTGATGGAGAGCTGGAGCTCTGGGTGAAATGGGGGAGTCGCCAGTGTCCCTCCTGCAGCTGTCTTTTCCTGCAGAGGTGTCACCTTTGGAGAACATGGTCCAGAGATACCTGCCCAGGTCCTTCTACAGGGATATGGCAGCCAGGCTCACCCTGCATCCCTCATCCCTGTCCCAGCATAAACCAGGGCCAAACAGCACTGTTCAGTGAATAAATGAGCAGACACTGCAGTGGTGACATGTTTGGAAATGTCCATTTTAAACGTGAGGCTTTAACATTGATGTCTCTCCTGTTGACATTTGACTGAAGTCAAGACCAAAGCCCAGAGCCCTTCTCCCGACATGTGGAGCAAAACACCTCTGATGTGCACTCCAAAAGTACGTCCAAGTCACCCCAAAAAGCATCTGCACTTTACTCATCTCCTCCCCTCAAACCCAGGTCACTGGACAGGCAAAGGTCCCAAACTGCAGCAGGTTCATGAGTAGAAACCACCACTGTGGACTGTGGAAAGGAGACAGGAAAGAATTGCTCCCACACGCTGAGTCGTGCTGGAAAAGAAAGGAACTTTATTTACATCTTTGACATTTTATAGACCTCCAAAGGGATCAGTGGATTGGAGGGTGAAGTTGCCACCCCTCCAACACACTGGTCAGACCAATAGCTTGTTAACTCTCTCCTCCTCCATGAAAATATGAAAACAAACCATTTGTTGATACTTAAAGTGTGGGAAAACTCCTAGTACATAAAGAAAACAATTTTCTCAGAAAGGCTGCGCTGGCAACAGTGGACCTGTCTGTGAGGCTGGACAGGTGATCAGAGACACCCCATGTGCAAAAAGTCACTCACTGAGCTGGTGGCTGTAGCTCCAGCCATGAACACACTTCTGCTGGTGGCATCTGTGAGGAGGGGGATGAAGCTGACATTTAGAGATTCCTAATCGAAGTGCACTCACTCAAGGGACCACCTTGATGGGGATTTATAAATCCTGGAGGATTTATAGTCCTGGACAACTGTGCATGGGATTCCACCTGCTATAACCAGCCTGCTCTGATGGGCGTGTGGCCTTCACTGGTGTCACTGTCACAGCAGCATTGTTCCACCTGAGCAGGTGTGCACTGACCAAAGTCTTGGAGAGACAGATCTCTGGAAGACGTGGACAGTGTGTAAATCAAGTGACTGCTTCAGCTTCTTAATCAAAATATGTCTATGAAAAAGTCCAACCAACCTTTTGGACAGATATGAAAATTTTGTTGGTGCTTCCATTTCTTTTGGTATTTTACAGCTATGTATGGAAAAGCTCTATAATATTTCCTTTCTTTTAAAATTGCCATTTTGTGGTAAAAGTGTTATTAAAGACTTTTCTCAAATTGAATATTTATCCTAAAAATTAAAAAAAAAAATCTCAGTTTCAGTTCTCAAAGTTTTTCCCTTTTTTTATGGTCATATAATGTTCGGTGCTTCAGATAAAGAAGGGAATTGTTTCCAAAATTTCTCATGAGAAATAATTGCCTCCGCTAATCATCGTTTCCACAAAGAAAAGGTTCTTTATTGACACAGGTTCTGCCTTTGGAGTTGGCATCATACTGGGTAACAGTGTAATTAGAAACGGAGAGATGTAATAACTCTCCAGGTTGGAACTGATCTGTGCGAGATCAGTTTTGCCTCATTTGGAGATGGGCTACCCATTTCTGGAGTGCAGTTTAATTACTTCTGTGGTAGCAGGTGGTAAATTCTGCATCTCCCCTGTATGGCAAAGCTCCTCTTCTTCTCAGCCCAGTTCCCTGTGCCTTTGCTAGGTCCATCCACTTCCTCACTGGGTCTGTCTCTGTTTGGGATTTTCCTTCTTTAGCAGCTTTGATGGACAATTTCCACCCTTTCTTGGGGTAAGAGAAGATCTGGAGCCACTGCTGCAGCCAAAGAAAGCCCATTGCCACTCAGAGCAGGATTTTTTCCAACATTCTGTGTATTAGTCAGTCTTTCTAACAAAGAATTAAATAACCTGACAGATGCCATAAATTTTGGCAGCTGCTTTGTCTCCCTTAGGACAGGCAGGGATGGCTAAAAGATGTGGGACACCTTGGCCATGTCTGCTGTTTTTTGGCCAGGCTTTAAATATCACACAAATATCAAGGTGTTGTCACTAGAATGGCTGAATCATCACCCTTTTTAACACCCCTGTGTTTTAGTCTTCTGGTGAGGCTGGTCCATGCCACTCACGGAGTAACTTGAGGTTCCCATGCCGTGGCCCCTGCTCTGGATCAAGACTGGAAGTGCAAATGAGTGTCCTGTCACGAGCAAGAGTTTGAAAACCACTTGGGATCAGCCCAAAAGCGATCTCAGCACAGAGCAGCTCATGAACCCACCCCTGCTGTGGATCCTCCCTGGCATGGGAGCACATCCAGCTCCACGTGGAGAGTCCCCTGATAAGGAACACCTCAGGGTGGCTGCGATGAAGAGTTTCATGCAAACCTGTTCCACAAAGTCACAGAATCACAGAATCCCAGAATGGTTTGGGTTGGAAGGGAGCTTCAAGACCACCCGTTTCCAGCACCTTCCACCATCCCAGGTTGCTCCAAGCCCCATCTGACCTGGCCTGGAACAATTCCAGGGACAAGGCAGCCACAGCTTCTTTGGCACCCTGTGCCAGGGTCTCATCCTCCTCACAGGGAAGAATTTCTTCTTAACTTCACAGGTAAATCTCCCCTCTGCCAGTTTAAAGTGCACCAAATAAAAGACAAATCACCAGAAGGAGAATAACTCTGCAGATCAGTGCCCATAACTCTTTTACAAAAGGGGAGCAGAGGTACCTTTTGGTGCCTCTCACAGCAAGTGCAGGGTGAGACATCACATTTCTGTGGGTGATAACACACAACACTGATGCTGTTCCTAATGACTTACAGGAATTGCTGAAGTAAAAGAAAAATATAATTTCCTTGTTAACTATTGAGAGAAAACCAGACTTAAATTGTCCCAGATGGAAGTAGGCTGATAGAGAAGCAAGCAACAATTTTTTGTGTCTTTTCTATACGTTAGGGTTGTTGGTTTTTTTTTCTCTTGTAAAGCTAAGTAGCAAATTCTCTCTCTTCTCTTCCATTATTTCCTACTTTATTTCAGGTTCCAGTTTTGGCCTTGAACAAAAACGCTGTTATCAGAGAGTGGTGCCTTGGACTCATGGAGGCTCTCAGAAAATATTGGTGCCATCTTCCATAAAACATTTTAAACACATGCTATTTGTTTTTAGTCTCCCTTCTGGTTTTACACCCTACAAAGAGGACATTTAATATGTACAATAGAATTAATAGGCATGCAATGTAAGCAGGACTTACATTCAAAATACACTTCCACAAAACAAAGGAGCAGCTGTGAAAATGTAGAGTCTGCTGAAAATTTTCTACTTGGGTATCACGTTTGCTAAAAGATTTACTCTGCAAAGTTTTATCTAATTTCCCATTCATTCAATTAAGGAGAGAGATAAATTCCCAGATCCCAAGAGATTAGGGGAAACTATGTTTAGCTCCCCCTTACCCTCGCGATCAAGCCCATGTTCAGTTTCATGATTATCGCTCTAAAGCTTGTGTTTACAGGCTCTGTGCTGCTGATAGAGGAACACCTCCATCTCCCCCCAAATCCAGAGGGATTGGAAAGTGCTCAGGATGGCACAGATCTCTTCAGATCAGGAGGATTCAAACCACATGGGAAAAACCACCCCATTCAGCCGGGGCGACTTGGTGAGGACTGGGTTTTGGGCAACCTGGGCTAGGAGAAGGTATCCCCGCCCATGCCAGGGGGGTTGGAACTTTGGAACTGGAGATGGTCTTTGAGGTCTCTTTAAACCAAACCATTTTAGGATTGCACAGTTCCATGAATGGTCTTCCAGGTTTTCTGGAAGGAATGGGCAAGGCTCATGGGTTACCAGAGTGAAACAGTTCAGAGCAAGAAGCAAACACCCCCCAAAATCTCTTAGAAATGAATCACGTGATTCAAAGCAGAGGAAAACAGATGAAGTTAAAATCAATCACTTTTCTCCTGGTCTTTGTGTCCCATATCCTTTATCAATTTGCCTAAGCATAGACAGCAATATTTTTTGAACAAAACCAGAAACACTTACCAATGTTTTGTTGAAAATCAGACCAGAATTCTGCTTTTAATCATTGGGGTAGTAATTTTCTGGAGTCGGCCATCCATTTAAAAGTAAACTATGGATCTTGTGGGTAAAAAATAGGTAGAAAGGTTGAACATGGAGACTCTCATCCTGAAAACATTGAGCTCTGAAGATTCCTGGCCATCTTACGCATCAGCTGAAGGCACAGCTGAAGTGTTCCTGTGTCCTACCACACAGTCAGTGGCTGGAAGTTGTTGGCAGCACAAAGAAAGAGCTGCTTGTGCTTTATTGACTTTATGACCTAAATTTAACAATGATTCTGGGTTACGAGGGATTTCCTGCTATTTACACCTCCTGTGCTTCTATGGGTAATGGGGATGGACAATTCCAGCACCCCACAGGCCAAAGGGAAATTGAATTTCCTGCAGTCCTGGTAGGCAAGGTGTCCTCAGGTCCTCTTGTTCCAAACACTAATGAGCAGCAGAAATGTAGAGCAGCAGCTCCTTTATGCATTCAAGGCAAAGCATTTGGCAGCAGGTTCGAGGAGAACATTACCTCTCACATTGATCTGTGCTGTCTCAGGAAGTTCTTCTTCTCATCCATTTGGTGTCCCTAAACTTCTGCTTGGATTGAAAATTCTTTGATGATGAAAAAATCATGTTGGTGAGGGTTTTTTTCCCCTTTAAAAGCAGAATAATCTGCAAACAGGTCGTAGCAACTGTGATATTTCTCCTCCTCCTTCTGCATCTACCACTATAATTGGAATTGAACCTCTCTTGATACCTCGATGAAGAATTAATTTCCAAAAGCATCCTCAGGTATGGAGAAGTTTGCAGATTTGAGCCTCAGACAACAAACATGTTCATTTGACAAGCACTAATATAAAGTGTTAGTTCCTTCATGTTTCAAAGCGGGAAATCTTCAGGACACTAAACAGACTTTCCTGGATTTTGATGTCTGCTTGTAAAAAAATGAGGAAAACAATGCAAATGCTGGAAAATACTAAAGACATTTTTCTAAATGTTACCAGAAATTTCTGATTAAACATTTGTGAGTACACTGCCTGGCTTTAATAAGCTTAAAAGCATCATCAGCAATTAACGGGCGAACCAGAATGATGCTGCACAGTCAGGCTAGGGTAATTGTGCTCATTATACTGCCAGAGATGCAGCTGATCAAAAAGGAAAACACTGATTTCCCTGAAGTTCCTTCACAGTCTTTAGGTGGAATCAGCACTGAGTTCACAGGCGCTAATCAGGCAAAGGGCTTCACACAGGAGCTGCTCACCAGCCTGTGCTGCCTCACACACCACCAACACTCACAGAAGGTCTCCCACTGGACGTGTGTATCTCTTTTTCCAAGGCTGTCGATGCTTTTTTGGCCATTTCAGCTGAAATAGCCACGTTTCTCCCTCCAGAAGCAACACCAGCCTCTGGTCATTCTGCATTGTGGATGGCAAATGATGAAGGACAGCAGAGGGTATGGATATGTCTGCAAACTGCTTTTTGAAGGCAAAATATCCTTGTGAATTTACTATGAAAGATGAATATGGTGGAACACCATTACTATAAAGAGTGAAAAAGTTGATTATTTTTCTACAGTGACACAATTCCAGTCACCCAAGAATGTGAGAGAGGCAATGTCTGCAGGCAGAGGGTAAAAGCTCAGCTGACATAACTGGAAACAGGACAGAGAAACCATTTCCACAACAAAAATTGTCGTCGTTTTTCTAATCCAAAGCTGGGATTCTGAAGTTTGGCTTTCCCACTGCTGTCTCTCTCCAGGATGGGACAAACTGGACCACCCTGAAAAATTGCAACTCCCTCTACAGCCAAAGGTCACACGCACCCAGTCAGTGGTGACTCTATAAAGGAATTGCTGGCTTTGTTTGGGCTTTGCTCTGCATATGAACGAGCACTTCACCCATTCCCCTCACCCCGGCCTCTCATTTCCATAATTACCTGCATTTATTGCTTACTGTGAGTATGATGCATTTAATGCCTCTATTTATCCAAAAGGGGCCTGCAGCTGTAGGTGCTGTGCTACACCCACAGGTTTCTTTAATGGATTGGTGCTTTCTTAGCCAGTGTAACCAAGCACCGGTTCCCTCCAGGGATACACAACAGCCTCTTCTCCCAGCCAGCAAACACTTGGTTATGGCAATATTGCTTAGTGATGTCTATTTTTTAAGAAATGGGCTCCAATATGATGCCTGCACCCACATTTTCAACAGAGAGACCTGTGGGCTTGAATTACAGCTCATATTTTACCGACTCCCAGAGCCATGTCTTTTAAAGCTCTGTTTCTTAAAAAAATATTCTTTGCCTCAGAAAAAAGGAAGTTGCTCCTTGTGCAAAACAGATTTTTTAAATTTATGGTGAGCCCTTTAAATTATTAGGCTTTGTGGGGAAATGTTTTGCATGAGAAGCACATGTGCAAACATGCGATGCAATTTTTAATATTTCATGAAGGTCCAGAGAGGAGACAAAAAAGAGATTGCGACGAGGCTCAGCACCAAGCTCAATCCTGCATCTCAGCAATAATTCACCGACGTAATTCCATCAACGACTCGCATCAGCTCAGCCTGGAGAAAGAAAGTTCAAGGAAAAGGCTCTGAGCCTTTAAGCACAGATTCCTTCTCTCAAAAGTCAGGAGGCAGCAATTAAACTCAGTTACTTCGGGGTGAAGGTACCCTGGCCGTGCCCAGCTCAGAGACCACACACGAGCCCGGTGACTCTCGGGGGGTGAAACGTGTCCTGCTCCGGCCGGGTCAGCCGTAGCCAGAAACTCTTTGAGGTTTTGGCTCAAAGGTGCTTGGCTGTGAAATCCTCAGGGAGACAATCCCGCCCCACGTTGGCTGTCCTGATGAAGCTGCCCCTTTGGGAGGACGCGGGACACCGACCCAATTTGCGCAGACCCTGGTCATTAGCATAGACCCATTTCAAGAGAGGTCTTTGAACACCAGTTGCCTCCAAATTCCATTACCTCTCTCCCTGCTGGGTTTTGTGCTTTAAGTATCAGGCAGGGGCTGGGAGAAGAAAAGAAAAAGAAAAAAACCCCAGTAAGTGAAATCCTAAGCCCAAATAATTAGATGTGTTGTGGTTAGTTCTCTAAACTCTTACTTATTGCTTTTTCTCCGTTTGACAGAATATAATCTGCCTTTTTTATTTTTTTTTTTCAGACTTGACACACAGGTCAGTTAATCCAGAGGTTCCTAAGTATGAATGAGACACAGAGAGAGAGGCAAACACCAACTTTTTATGTGTTTGTCGCAGCACTTCATCTTTGTTTGCAGCCTCATCTGAGGTACAAGCAAATTTCAGAGTCATCCTTGCTTGCAGGTACTCTGAGAAAACTTCAGCTGGAGAGGGAAAAACAAGCAGGATGTCTTTGCTGTCTGGCAGATAAGCTTAAGGGTAACAATAATATCTCATCCTTTGAGAGGCAGGCTTGGGGTTGCTGGATAATTTTAAGAGGAAAACTGCTCGTAGAAAAATGCTGTGTGGACAGAGGAGAGTTTTAGCTCTACACTGAAAAGGTAGCAGACTTTTATTTTCATCTGGAGGTGAAGATCCAGCCCTGACCTGGCATGGGGGGCACTCATCTCTTTTGAAAATTAAATTGTGAGTGCAGGACAACTGAAAGAGTCCAGCTGGATTGATTGCTCAAAGGTTTTTTGTTTCTTTATGTTCAGAAGTGAGTATTTAAACTTGTTGTCTAGAAAATAGAAGGGGAAAAGGTTATTTCTGCTAAATATCCAACACTTTGGTGCACTCCACCATCATTAGTCTCCACAAGTGAGAGTACCAGCATTCAATACCTGTAAAAATCTATTTGAAAGTAGGACATAGCAGCCAAAGCCAAGAAGGGTTCCTCACATGGCTTAAAGTTCTGCTGCTGTGGGATCTTTGGCTTAAATTCACTTTGATCAGGCCACAGCATGACCTACAACATGTGGACTCACTCTGGGGCTGCAAAAGCAGAACTGTTGGCACTTCACTCCTTTTCTTTCAGTGCAGTTGGCTGCATTGGTTGGGTTTTCTTCAGAAAGAAAATTCTTATTTGGAGTGATTTGGGTACAAATGAAAGTGAGATTGAAAGATACACATAGAGTAGAAAGCAGTGAGGTGTGTGGTGCTCATTTCTTCTCCAGGGAGCCAACTTTGCTCTGGCTTTCAGGGAAGTTTTATCCTCTGCAGGGCCAGGAGTTGGACTCAATCTTGATGTGTGCCTCCTAACTCAGGACATTCTGTGATCTCTCACCCCAATTACACATGGCTCCATGATTCAGAGGCGCAAAATCCTCGAGGATAGACTTAGAGGTCCTTGAAAGGTATTTTTTTTTTTTTTTTTTGCCTTTTGTAGGGCTTGTTAGATCTTGTCAACAAACAATAGACTACAAACTGGGTTTTAAATTCTCTGAAAAGCCACTTGAAGGACAGGTGGGACAATGCAAGGTGACATTACCTGATGGCATTTCTTACTAGCTGCAGTTTTCCAAAAGCTGATGGCTTTCCCCACAGTTCCCTCACAGTGCTGCAGTTTTCCTGCAAAATGACAAAATACTGCAGGGACAAGGTGAGGTCACCACTGGAGGAGACAGGACAGAGTCTGTGAGCTGGAAGGAAACAACAGAGGATATTACAGGCACACGCTGCCGTGGATGAGATTACTGTCAGGGAAGACTGAGCTGAATTGACACCTTCAACAAAAATAAAAAAGAGACAGCGTTACAGCTACACAATCTTTGAAATCCCTTCCTGTGAGCAGCAGCATTACCTCTGCCTGGCTCAGACTCGGCTTCACTGAGCTCCTCTCCCTCCATGAGGCTGTCCTGATGTGAGGGATGTAGCTCTGCGTGGTGGCAAACGGGAAAGGCTGTGTGTTATCTGAGCTGCTGGAACTCCAAGTGGTGTTGCCTAATCAGGTTATCTTTGGGTTTCACAGAGATGCTGAAAGAGGCTGGAGAGGAGCAGATCTATAGCAGACTCCTCCAACAAAGGATTCGGGGACGTGGCTTTATTTAGTCCATTTTAGGATTTCGTTCCTGCAGCCCTGACACCTGTTTGCCACAAGCAGGCAAACCCACATGGTCTCCAGGATCAAAACCAGGCTGATGGGGTTGTTAGTTGGTGTTTGGCTCAATCCAGAGCCTGCTCAGGAGCGGGAGCTCAGCCCATGGGAGGCTCTGAGCTGGGATTGATCTCCTATGAGGCGAGAGGTTTCCTTCATGTCCGTGGGATGGAAATGGCATGGGCTGGATTAAGACAACTTTGGGGGACAGGGGGGAAGGAGAGATTTTTTACACCATCCAGAACTTCTCAAGTGCAACTGCAATGCTCCCTTGGAGCAAAGACCAACTGTGGGTTAGTGAATAAAAGTCATTTTGTTCCCCAAAAACCACAGATATGAAAAGCAGCTCTGGTGATTCAGTGCAACTTGAATTAAGGCTACTGCAACAAGGCTGTGTGGAACCTGCTCTCGTTGGTGTTCTGACGTTTTGCACACATCTTATGACCATGGTTCCTCAGGGTGGAAAAATCACCCACCAGGCACTAGTCCTGCTTTTTCTTTTGGTGAGAGCTGCGAGCCCCGGTGGGGATCAGAATGTAATTCTGCAGATTATTTAGAAATGTCACCCTTCTCAGAGTGCTCAGGTGCACCTTTTCATGTCATTATCAGTATCCACAAAATGCTGTCTGCTTTGAAAAGCATTCCCTACCTTAAAATAATAGAATTTCACCCAGGAATATGTAGATTTCAATAGTTCTTATCAACAAACTGTGAGCTTGCTAATAAGCACAAGGAACGTGATGGATGAGAAACATGAGAAAACTCCAGCAACTAAAAGTTGTGAGGATTCATCTTTTCGAACAGGGATTCGAGTTTACAATCCCCATGAGTATTACCAGGATATAAATCCCAACACATCAAGAGGGGAATATAACCCCTGGGGGTTTGGAATTAAAGGCATTCTGAGGGGTGCAGAGTCTCATCCTAAGACACAGAGTCACGGTGTGCATCTAAATCCCTGTACACTGGGATGTGGCTGTGTTGGGATCACAACAACAGCGGTGATGATGCAGCTTGTGTGGGGCTTTTGAAACAGGCTGGCACAGACACGTCCTCCCAAATTAAAGATTTAAAATTGCAGGTGGCTGCTGCTTTCAGTTTTCATCCACCCTGTAACCCTGGAGGTGATTTCACTAATACAGCACTTCCCAAATGTTTAGACCCCAGGTGTGCAACAGTGCTCTTATTGATGAGATTTAAATTCTGATTTTTTTTTTTTGGTACTCCTCATGACGGGAACAAAGATAACTGCATCGGGTCTTATCTTTCATTATCACACAATCTTTCTTTCTTTCTTGCATTATTGGTGATGGGTTTAATTTGTTATGCAATGAATTTGCTGAGATTGTATATATATTTGTGTACAGGGCATGTCCTTACCTTGAACCAGGATAGCAGCTTGTCTATCCACTCATGTGTGAACACTGTCTCGTATGCACGCTTGCACCTGCAGTCATTATTTTATCAGTGAGTTTTAAACTGTATTAATAATTTGGGTTTTTTTGGTTTTTTTGTAGTGCTTATCTACATAGGATCATAGAGTTATAAAAGCCCTCTTAGATCACCAAGTCCAAACCTTTCCCCCAGCACTGCCAAGGCCACCACTGAACCACGTCCCTGAGTGCCACATCTACATGTATTGTCAATACCTCCAGGTGGTGATTCTGACACTTCTCTGGGTGGCCCGTTCCATGGTTTGACAACCCTTTTGGTAAAGAAATTTTTCCTAATACCCAATCTAAAACTCCTCTGGTGCAATTTGAGGCTGTTTCTTATTCTATCACTTCTTACTTGGGAGAAGAGACTGATTCCCACCTGCATACACCCTCCTTCCAGGGAGTTGTAGAGATAAGGTCTCCCCTGAGCCTCCTTTGGTCCAGGCTGAACACCCCCAGCTCCCTGAGCCGCTCCTCAGATTTGTGCTCCAGACCATTCTCCAGC
>VYZR01005152.1:33596-47450 GCA_013400675.1 Oxylabes madagascariensis
AAAAAAAAAAAAAAAAAAGACCCAGGACCTGGGATTTGGGGTCTAATGCTGCCAAGTGCTGAGTGCCATCTGTTCCCACTGGCTCCAGAGCTCCCAGGATGGGGCCCCGGCACGGCGGAGCCTGACGGAGCAGGGCAGCTCTCCAGAAGATGTAACTCGGCATCTTGGGAGCGCTCCCAGTTTACACCTCAGAGTGTCTGGCCCGCAGACAGACCACACTTAACCTGTCACCCTGCAGCCAAGTGCTTCCCTCAGCTCCCAGAAAACAGCACTCCAAACCGGGAGAGATGTCCTGGCTGTGTTTGAGATTTTGGTGTGCTTTGTTTCTTGCTAAATCTGTGTGGGGACTCCCTTGTTGTACCAGTGTTGGTCTCTTCTCACAAGTAACAAGTGATAGGATGAGAGGAAACGGCCTCAAGTTGTGCCAGGGGAGGCTCAGATCAGATATTAGGAAAAATTTCTTCATCTAAAACATTGTCAAGCACTGGCACAGGAGGAAGGAACTGAAAAGCCATGCGGATGTGGCACCTGGGGACACGAGTCAGCGGTGCCTTCGGCGTCAGCTGGACTCGATGATCTCAAATTTCTTTTCCAAACTGAAGGATTCTCTGATTATCCGTGTGGGGAGGTGATGGGGCACTCAGCACTGCACTTTCTGATGGCACATTGATGTCAGTCTAAAAAAGCCTCCCAACCTCACTTGCACCTCCCCAAAGGTTTTTGCTGGATGGAGAGAGCACAGAGATGAATTGGAGGGTCAAGGCACGGAGGAGGAGAGCGAGGGCTGAGTTGTCTGCTCCTCTCAGGTGAAAAGCAGAAATCAAGGGAGTTGAACAAAGGGAATAAAAACAGGACACTGGGTCACTGCCCCCGAGGAGTCCTTGCTTCCTGCTGAGAAGTTTAACTCCAGCATGAAGGGGTCAGCTCAGTGCCTTGCACAAGGGCCCACTTTTCACCAAGGGGATGTAAAAGCTGACTAATTTTTACTAAATAAAATGAGCCTTTGACAAGTGCTCTGCTACAGAGGCCTGTACTCTGACTTACTGTGACCTGTTGTATTCCCTAAACTGCAATACTCTTAATTGAGAACATTATAAATGTGACTTAATAAACTGAACCAGAGCTTGGATTGCAATATCCAACACGTCTCATCCTGAGTCTTTTTTTATAAAGCACGTTGCATTGGAAATTTTGTTGTACACAAGAATGTATTTAGTAGAGGGTTACTTCCCTTCTCCTTCAGGTCCAATTAAATCCTCAATAATTACTGAGGGTTCCAGAAGTGGTGGTGACATCAGAATCTCCCAGAAACAGCTTTTCCACTCGATTGCAGTGGGATTCAGTCTATCACAAGTACAAGTACATAGTGATACTGCAAAAACAACCCTGCTGTCTACTTATTACCAAGATCAATAGCTGGTTAGGTAAAACATCTACATTATTACTCTGAAATCAAACTGCCATTTCTGACCCACTGGCACAGAAGTTGCTGAAATCCTGCAGTGTAAGATTTGCTTTAGGACTACATTTCTCTAATTGATGTGCCCAACATCCACCCCCAGGTATTGACAGGAGAAGAAACCCTTTATCATTGAAGAGTAAATGCTTGACATTTCTGTCTCAAGCAGAAAGTCCAATTATTCTCCTTTCGCTCTGCTCCCCAGTTAGAAATTTAAAAAGGCAGAAAAAAAATTCAGAGTACACGGTAAAATTTTCCAAGTTGTATGGATTGCTGTGAGAGCACCAGTAAGTAAGAATATTTTGGATACCAGCAGGGCTAAAGCAACGTTTAAGGCTTGTTTCTGAAAGGCCAGAGGACATTTTGCTGTTGAGTGCTCATTTATAAAAAGTGAAATAAGGTAATTCTTTCCCAAAACCTAAGAGAAATGGTTCTGAATGTCCCCTTTTCTTTCCTTCACACAAGCTGAGTTTTTTTCACAACTAGCTGACTATGAATAGGCGCAACAATTCCGGTAAGCCATCCATTTCCACTGCCAACAATTATATCAGTTATCCAGGCCCTTATGTGCAATTTAATACCTACTTTCATAAAGCGAGAGATGAAAAGAACAACTACAATAAGATGCAGTTAATTATGGATATGTTTAGAAACGGTCTAATGAATAATAAACAACGTTTTATTTCCCCCCGTCTACGACACAGTGGCAAATAATTAAGAATCAAAAGAATTCAAAGTATTAGGTAACAATCAGAAAACTTGTGCAAGATTTTTTTCTGCTCGAGTTTAATTGGTTCATTGTTCCCATGAACTATAAACCACGGGGTTGATAGCGGTGCTAAAGTTTGCCTCTATAAAGGAAGATTAACATATTCGGGAACTTTACCCTAATCCTTGTTTTGCGTTAACTCAAGCAGATTGGATTAGTAATTCTTACCTACCACCCACTAGAAGAAAACGGGTTTCTTTTCTCAGACAACTGCCTGCATTGTGCCTCCGTGTGCATTATCTGCACTGAAAGCGTTCTGCAGAAAGAAAATGATGTGAAGTGAAAGGGAAAAGAGTTTTACACTGCGATGGCAAGGAACAATCGCTGACGTGGCGGAGCCTGAACTCTGCTGAAAGGTTAGACCTGTTCCTGCCCAGCTCATGTGCTGCTATTTCAGGCAAAATGAGAATAAGCCTTCCCTGAACTTCTAATTCAGGAAAATAATGAAAACTAAGGAGAGTTGATTTACAGGATCTGATTTGAAGGCTGTTGGGGTGAGCTTGGAGCAGCCCAGAGAGGGAGCGGAGCTGGTTTGGTGGTCAGATTCTGCTGAGTGTGTCTGCTAAAGATGTCACTGCAAACCCACTGGGTTCCCAAGTGCCCAGCTCAGCCAGGAGGGGGGCAGCTGCTGTGGGAATCATCCCATCCTGGTGGTCTTCCCTGTGCAGGGACACTGTTCCATGCAGACCAACCACAAGTACATCTACAACAAAAACGGAAAGATCCCACTGCAGAGTTAGATCCTGCAGGTCTCCCATCCTGCTAATATTCCATTTTCACTAATTAGAATCAAAGAATCAGAATGGTTTGGGTTGGAAGGAACCTTACAGTTCATTCAATTCCAACCCCTACCATGGTCAGGGACACCTTCCACTATCCCAGGTTGCTCCAAGTCCCATCCAACCTGGCCTGGAACACTTCCAGGGATGGGGAATCCACAGCTTCTGTGGGCACCCTGTGCCAGGGCCTCCCCATCCTCACAGGGAAGAATTTCTTCCCAGTAACCCATCTAATCCTGCCCTCTGTCAGTTTAATTGCCTGAACAAAGTCCTACTTGAACTCAGTGCCACATTTTCACTTCAGGAAAGAAATTGCCGTTACTTATTCTGTCTGCAGTTTGTTTGCTCCCAATTTTTTTCTCTTTCAGAGGCTGTAGCCCAGACCCTCCTACTCCCTCTCCATATGCGAGAACCATTCCTTTGCTCCAATAGGAGCACAACAAGATCCCAGTGAGGGAGAAACCCTAACTCTGACATGATGGCTGGCAGAAGGACTTGAAACCATACAGATTTTTGTGAATCTCATAAGTCCCAAGCATCTCCCAGATGCTTCACTGGGGAAAATCATCTTAAATATATGAACACACTTAGCCAGACTATTTCCTTTACTCACCAACGAGTTGTGCCAGGAAATTTGAGCACTCTTGGAATAAGCAGCATCAAACTTTTTGCACAGCATTTATGAGCAATATGACACCCCAGGTGAACACAGGAGCTCCATGGATCACATTCACACAATAAATGGACCAAAACATGCAGGGCTGTGGAAGAGCCCAACACAAGTGACGGTTCCTGTCCAAGTTCCATCCAACCACAGAATTGTAAAACTCCCACAAAATGTGGCAGCAGCACTTTGAAGGAAATGCCAAGGTAGAGAAAGGCAACTCTTTGCTTTCTTGTTGGTGCTGGTGGTTTCTGCACCTCACTAGAGCTGATGATCTTCCCATAACCACAGCCAAAAATCAATTAATATTTGGGTGGTTACTCTCTTTTTTATATTAAGCAGTGATTGTAACTTGGAACAGCTTAAAAGCATTCAGTTGCCAAGGCAGTAGGAAGTAAAGAGTTATCAAACATATGTGCTCTAAACATTGAAAAATATTTCGTACAAGCACAGCTACAGTGATTAGCTTTGTGTTAAACTACAGGGAGCAACAACAGGGATTTTGGGGGCAAAAAGCAATTCCACCTATTAGCTGTATGCCAAGGAGACAGCTGGCTAAAGCATGGCCCATTTTAACCTGGATTTCTGATTGGGCTTCAGTAATTATCAATAAACCTCATTGACTCAGTAGTTGTCAATAAAACCCATTTACTCCTGCTCATTAGCAGACAGGGATATTAATTAACTCTGCAGCTAGGAATGAAAGAGAGCTCCTTGAAGAAATTCCAGGTGTTTCCCCATCCTTCCAGTCCAGTGTTTGGGGACAGCAAGAAAACCCCAGTGCACCCCAAGGGTCCCACAGAACTTGAAACACTCCAGTGCATTTCCCAGGGGAAGTTTGGGGGGTTTTTTTGCACTGCTATCCCTTGAAACCTTTTTCTTTCAGGGAAAAAGGAATATTTCTTCTACCATGTCAATTAATGAAAAATGAGGAGGGGATCAAAAAATTACTCAGATGCTTTGTAGTGTCTGCTGTGAGAGCTGCTGGTAAGAATTTTTCACCTTCTTCCTTTCTCATGGTTTTCCACCAACCTGTGCCAAACACGCTGCATATCGCTTACTGTTTGGGATTTTATGAAGGGGAAAAAAAAAATAAATTGAGCCTCCAAGTACTAATTTCAAACTGTTGTAGTGAACTCTCCCTTTTTTAATTACATAATAGAGCCTTTTGTCCTCAGTTTTCCATCTGTTTGGTAAGCATTTTTCACTTGAAGACTCAATTAGGACAAAAAAAACCCCACACAATCATTCAATTCAAAAATTAATTTGGAGATCAAGGGACTGACTTAGGCCTATACCAGTGACTAAAAGCGATTCAGGCTTTGTCACATGATCCAAGAGAACTGAGCAACAACAGTTTAGCTGCTTTAATCCTGCTTAATTTGAGTGCAAAGAAATTCACATGTGCTACTAAGAACATTTTGGGAGTACACTGTGTCCATTTTTCTGGGTCCCCACGTCCAAAGGCTTCGTTTCATTGAGAGCTCATGACATCCTTGATTAGCAACCCCCATGCAGAGAAACGAAAAGCACACGAATTTGCAGAGGTGGAGAGTAAACTACTCAGAAAATTTCCTGCTGAGGAAGAGGTGGTTTCAGACAACACATTTTACAAGCAGGACTGACAGCAGAACCAGCACCTTTTAGGGGTTTTGGCAGGGAGGCAGGTCCCAGGGTCTGTTTAAAAGACTCATGCCGTCAGTAATCCAAAGAGTATGTTGAAAGAAATAATAAAAATATGCTAGGGGAGGAGTTTGAAATACATATCTTACTCGTTTTATAACTTCTTTGCGTATTTTGCACAGGCTGTTGGGTCATTAGCAGAGAAATGCTGCTCTCTCGCCACCTGGCACCAGTGTGTGACCCCAGGGCCAAGCCACGGGGTGTCAGCCCACCAGAAGCTTGGCTACAGCCTGTTCTAGTGGGGACAGCCAAGGAAACTTTCATTAGAGGAAGGAAAACTTGCAAAAATCCCATCCGGCAAACACGCGCACGCACACGCACCCTCTCCCTCTCTAATGCCTCGTGTGCGTTCGCTGGGTTTGGAAGAACTTAATTAAAGCCAGTTGTGAAATATCCAAGGGGAAAAAAAATAAAGGTAATCCCTTACAGTAAATATGCTGTGATTGTTCTGGGTTCACCATTCCTCTCCCCCTGGACTGGTCTCACGATGAGACAACAAAGTCTGAGAGATCAAAATGCTGAAATGGGCTATGCTTGCTTCTCTTCCTCCCTTCAGCAAGAGAAGCGGAGGGGCTTGAACATCTTCATCCAAGCAAGGAACCTTCCCTGAGAGAAACCTCCTTCCAGTGCCTTACGAAGCTCCAGGAAAGCTAGAGAGTGACTTTGGATAAGGGCATGGAGTGGAAGGGCACAGGGAATGGCTTCCCACTGACAGAGGGCAGGGTTAGATGGGATATTGGGAAGAAATTCTTGGCTGTGAGGGTGGGGAGGCCCTGGCACAGGTTGCCCACAGAAGCTGTGGCTGCCCCATTCTTGGACGTGTCCAAGGCCAGGTTGGAAGGGGCTTGGAGCCACTTGGTCTAGCGAAAAGCATCCCCTATCCATGGCAGGGGGGTGGAACTGGATGGTCTTCCAGGTGTCTTCCAACCCAGGCCATTAAATGATTCTGTGAAAACCTCCCTAAGAATCATAAAATCATTTAGGTTGGAAGGGGCCTGTAAGATCATTGAGTCCAACCATGTCCAAACAGCTGCTCTTCCCAGGAACATGATGGCAGCGGACAACTTCTGGTAATGGACTTGCTTTACTGTCTTGACTGCAAGAGAAATGCAACACAAAGGTATAAAATCTTTTCTTCCATCCCCTTCAATCCCTACATGTCTGGTGAGTTCCTCGAAGTTGCATGGAGTGTGTTGTAGCCTCCTGTTTAACACAGAGAGGACAAAACTTTAGTCTTCAGTTGAAAAAATAAGTGTGGTGGAGAAAAAGGATGAAAGTGGGGTGAGAAACCCAGAGAAAATTCCTGAGCAGCAGCCCTGGGCAAGGCAGGACACAATGTTGGAGCTCTGTGCTCCGAGGCAGAATTGCTCCCTTCCTGCTGCCCTGCTGGTACCTGGACAAAGACAAAAGACAAACTTGTCTTTTCAGTTCTGTGATTTGTCTGGCTGCAAAGATCCCAATTTTCCATCAAATCCGCAGGTGCAGATGGAATCCCACTTCCAGCTGTTGCAGGGGAAGCATCACAGGCAGACAGAATCATAAAATGTTTCGGGTTGGAATGGTCCTTAAAAATCATACAGTTCTAACCCCTTTTCCATAGGCAGGGATAGCTGAGATCGAGTGTGGAGAAGCCTGAAGGGCCCCTTTGCCTTGATTTGCAGCCACATGGGGATGTGTGGCGTTTTGGGACAAAGTGCCCAGCCACAGCCTTGTCAGAAATCAGTTCATCTGAACCAGAACCCTCCAAAACGCTGGAAGGTCGATTAAAGGCACGACCAAAGAGAGGCCACGGGGACCACGGATCCCACGGCTCTGGCGTGGGGAAAGAAGCTGCACAGAAAGGTCTGTGTGGGAAACCCAGCCCGTTCAGCATCAAAGGGAGAAGGAATAACAAGCCAGGCTTGCCCTCCTCCCCTTCCCTGTGCCGTGTGTTTCATCCAGTCGGAGTGGCGGTGCTGGCGTGGCGCCAGGGATCTCTCCGATAGATCCGAGCGGAGCTGATTAAGAAATGCAACCGAAGTAATTAATGATGGGGGAGGACTGAACCCACGGCAGGGCTGGGATCTGACTCGTTCTGTGCCACGGTTAACCTCAGAAAGAGTCAATTAGAGCAGGACTTCCCAACCTTTTGCCACAGACGCTCTCACTTTCAATTAAAATGGCTTGCCAGGAACCCTGAGCAGCACGTTGGAGCCAGCAGGCTGCCCTGAGCATCAACCTTCCCAGGCCTTTGTAGTTTCTGACCATATTCCTCCACCATGCCAGTTTTTAATTTGTAAAAATATTTGTGTTTCACCCAGGCTTTCAGACAGGTTTCAGCCCTCTCTGCGTTCTGTTCAACATCCTGGACAAGGTTCCAGCCTCTCCAGCATCAGCAGTGGCACTTGCTCTGAATTTCAGGACAGGACAAGGTTCTCCCTGTGTTAAGGTCATGCTGCTGGTAAGGTCCCTGTATGTTAATGCTGGGTCAATATTATGGGCCACTGTAGAGCTCTGGAAGTGTAGTTCTGTCTGGATGGCTCCAGGTCTGCCTGGGTTTGGAGGTGTTGAAGCTGATTTCAGCCTCCTGAATTCATTATCAGTTTGGTTCAGGTGNTGAGCATCAACCTTCCCAGGCCTTTGTAGTTTCTGACCATATTCCTCCACCATGCCAGTTTTTAGTTTGTAAAAATATTTGTCTGTGTTTCACCCAGGCTTTCAGACAGGTTTCAGCCCTCTCTGCGCTCTGTTCAACATCCTGGACAAGGTTCCAGCCTCTCCAGCATCAGCAGTGGCACTTGCTCTGAATTTCAGGACAGGACAAGGTTCTCCCTGTGTTAAGGTCATGCTGCTGGTAAGGTCCCTGTATGTTAATGCTGGGTCAATATTATGGGCCACTGTAGAGCTCTGGAAGTGTAGTTCTGTCTGGATGGCTGCAGGTTTGCCTGGGTTTGGAGGTGTTGAAGCTGATTTCAGCCTCCTGAATTCATTATCAGTTTGGTTCAGGTGTTGTGGCTAAATCCAGTAACAGCTCTAGCCATTTTCCCTCAATATAGAGCAAAGGAATGAGCTAGGAAATCTAATGTGAAAACCCAGTTTTAACTTTATTTGTTCTCTCTTACATCCTTTGTGTCAAAACAATAACACGAGAGAATTGCAAAGGAATCTTTTTTATTTTTCAATATAATGTACTTTTCTCTTTGTGTCTTGGAAGAACTCTGTGTAACAGAACAAAACTCAGATCATCCCAGCAAGTCCAAAAAACTCAGAAGCTTCAGACTTCTCCTGACTGGCTTGAGAGGAGACTCTAAACTTTCACAAGTGGGAATTGTTCCTATTTAGCTTTAGTTGATGATCGCATAGGAAGACCACACCATTCTGAGCAGCAGCATCACAGTGGAGAGGTAATACCTTAAAATTTATCCTCTATTTTGGTCCAGACATAACCACCCTAAATCCCCAAAATGATGGATATTCACCCTATCAGTGGAGACACATGCAGATTTATTTTGTCTCTTTCCCCACAGCCTTTTAACATAAAATCAAGGTTCATTTCCATGACACTCTTTTATGATCTGCATCTCATGGAGAAGACATTTTCCAGCCCAGAGGGCAGAGGCTTTGCTTTGTATTGTCAAAAGTAGCAAGTTCAAATCCTGTGGTGAGGGTCACATTTTTTATAATAAACCCTTCGTATACTGTATTGTCTCCTTGTTAAATGGTTCACTACATTAATTATCATTATCATCCAATATATTTTGTACTGAATGAAAATAGTTCACTAATACTTTTGGTTGAAGAAGCAAAACATAATATACCATTTTATCAGTAATTTTCATGAAAATTTGCATGCATCCAGATCTTGTGAGGTAGGGAACACACTTTGTTTGAACTTTATAGCCTTCTCATTCAGTTTTCATTAATAATTTTCCCTTTAGTTCTCAATAGGTTTCTCTAGCATTGAGGGAACAATATCAGAGCCCTCCTGTAGCTAATTTAATATCTGTAAATTTTCATGGCTGATAAGCAACAACTGTGCGGACGAATAGAAAAATAAAATAGTGAGTGTGGGAGCAAAAAAAAAAATAACCACAAAGGAAAGTGGAGATTGCAAGATGCTATGAAGTGATAATCATTGTAAAAAGTTGGCTTCATCAGGTAAAATCAGTAGCAGAACAGTGATTAATATTTTTCCTCTAAAAGTAAATGAAAGCTTAAATTTGGTTGTTCCTTTCAAAAATCATTCTCTTAATAGGTAGAAATGCTCTCTTATGGAGTCTTTCACCAGCCCCTGCTCTGAGCTGTGCTCACATACATTCCCAACTCTCTAAGGCCCTGGCAAGGACAGATGTGTTTCCTAGACCAAGAGATCATTTTCCACCACACCCCTCTCTCTCCCAAAGAAAGGCTCTGACCCACACTCATAACCCTGCTCCTCTCCTCAACACAACCAAAAAAGCCCCAAAGCCACTTTGCCCTTTTCAATCCTCCTGCCTCGCATTTCACAACCTATTTCTTGCAAAACCTTTGCATTCCCTCCCTGAACTTTGTAGGATACAGCTGCTCACCCACACCCTCCTCACCTCACCATAGCCTGAAATCCAGCACCTGCTGAAGATGCTCCTGCCCCTGTGCTACTTCTCCTCCCCCTTCTGCTTTTCTCACAGTCTGGGGTTGTGTTGGGATGAAGTGATGCCCAGCCCAACTTCTGTGGATGAGCAGCCTCCAGAGCAACCCCATAACATGGCCCATGTCCCACTCCATGTCCTCCCTCACAGTGACAGCCCTGCCTGCACTCTCACATGAATCCCACAGGCTGTGGTGGCCACTTCAAAAGCTGGGATGCCTTANGCATCAGCTGAACACACCAGTCTGGATGAGGATTTTTGGAGCTGTCCCATGCAGAACCAGGGGTTGATCTCAGAGATCCTCATGGGTCCCTTCTATGATTCTAAGAAGACACTCTGCAAAACCCAGAGAAACCCAAAAACTTTGAAGTGTCTGACACCACTGCCTTTCCACAGAAACTCCACCTTTAGCAGATGGATTAATTGCAGCTCCACAGCAAACAAATTTTCCAGGAACAGGCCTGCTCCACAACAGCCCAGGGAAAGAGCCTTCCTGGAAAGGACACTCACAGGTCCATCAACTAAAAATGTATTTTTAAACTCTTGCCTGTACAACATGTTCTCATCAACAGTTATACCTGCACCTTTGCAGCTATCAAGCACAAGAGAAACTGTACTGAGATTGAGGATGGTTTAATGTGTTTTTTTAAAACATTAAAAAAATATGTTAAAAAAAACCTGGGGAAGAGGCTGTGAAAGCCTGTGAAAGCCAGGGGAAGGACCACAGACCTTGCTGCACTTCAATCTTCCTTCAACAGCGAACTGTAGCTGGTCTGTAGAGAAATGCAAGCTGAAGTGAGCAGTGAGGGTGTGATTTTTCTCTCACTGGATCAGCCTGGGTGCTACAAGCCAAATCATATTTTCCAGACAGGACTGGTGCCTCACACCAGGCCACCGGAAAGGCAGGACCTGCGGGAGGAAATAAATTCCCCTGGAACCATGGGACCAACCACGGTGCCGGCCACCAGGACGTAACAACAAGCAAATTCTTTTCCAATCCTGCAAATACCCAAAGCCCTGGCACCCGCAGACCTCACAACTCTAATTAAAAATGGCCATGAGCACTTCAATAAACAACACAATCCATCATGTCCAGGACATAATAAAGGGACACGGAGTGGAAAAGAAGCTTTGCCCTGTCCTGTGTGCTGTACTGTATGTGTTTCACCACAGGGAAGCATGTGCTAATTTCTTACCTCTCTGCTGACTGCACTGTCCTTTTGCATAGTTGCTGCTAAACTGCATGAAAGGTATTTCTAATCTCGTGACGGTGACTGAAAAGGGTTGAAGGACACAAATTAAGTCTCATAGCAATAGAGCAGCTCAAGAATGGAAGGTCAGCCAGTTGACTCTTCCCAGAATCCCCTGAACAATGCAATTATTCATGAAGGAAATTTCAAATTATTTTCATTAGACTTCTGTTTTACCAATCTAACCAAAGTGATTAATTAGGGATTAAAATATTTACTCTGCACATGCTGCCTTGGCACGGCACTAGAATATTTAAGCATTGTGCTAAAAGGGTCAGCTGTCTCCAGTACTGTTTGGAATTCATTCTCTACTTTCTGTGTAAAAGGGCATTGACTCTCATGTCTATACCACACTTAGGATCCCATTAGGGACATGGAGAGAGAAAGGAGTCCCTCTTCCTGCCCTTGGAGCTGCCCCAAGATCCCCAACTTCTTTGCTGGGCTACTTCAGCACAGAAGCAAGGGAGGAGCAACAGCAGTGACTACAGCAAGCCATGCAGAGGATTCAAGGTTCCACTGCTATTCCACAGAACCAGAAAAGAGGGAGATGCCTGTGAGAAGCTGGAAGAACCAGCTGGAAAAGAGAGCATTGTGATAGAAGATACAAGGATAGAAGAACCGGACTCAGACTTTGGTGCAGTTGTGGAAATCCTGTATGACCCTGGCTGGTTTCTCACCCCTCTTAAAGAAAGGAACATGGAGTTACCCCAAGTGGCAAAAGCTTTCATTGTATATGGAGTTTAGAGACAGGAATGGTGGGCTGGAAATGCCATGCTTGCTCTGTTCCCTTCCCAGAGCTGAACCAGCAATCCCAGGTCAGAGCCTGGGTCAAATTCAGCTCCTGCTGACCTCCAGAGGCTTCTGGAATCCATTTGCAATTCATCCCTCACCTCTGTTTGTCCAACTGAATCCAAAGCAATGGCATAAGTAACGGGGGAAGACCCCAGGAAGGCTGAACACGGGAGGTGTGAGTGCTGGTGCACCAGGCTCCACAGGGATGGTTGGATTTGGCTCAGCACCGGGGGCTGGAGGGGCTTTGCTGGTTCTGACACAGCCCACCCAAGTGCCTCTCCCTGCAGGGTGGTTGAAATGCACAGCACCTCAGAGCTGGCGAGTGCTGCCACTGCAACCTCACCAAGATGAAAAAGATGTATAACAGGATTTGCATTCCTTCCCAGACTGACTGCTGCAAGCAAACATTTCAGCACTTATTTGTTACCAATATTATTAGAAGTCTCAACCCATTTCCTGGCTGGGGCATGTTTCCTCGAGGGGACTGAAGTCACCTGTCACTTTCTTTCTCATGTTACTTAATCGTTTTAGTCCAAGCAGCAAGCTGCCAATCATATTTAATATTTAGTCACCTTGAATGCATTGCTACTGATTAAATAGACTGCTATTTCAGTAAACAACTCGTGAGAGAATACTTACAGCTTCATTATAATTATTCCACCAGATATTAGAACATTATTCATATGTAAGTCCAAAGAATATTTAGGTCTTCTCCTATTTAGTTCACAAACAACATTTTAATTGCTGCCATATTAGCAGAGCTATCAGTGCTAATTGGATAATACCCCTTCAAAGATTTTTCTTTTAGCAACCTCTTTTGCTTGCATGCTTTTAAAATGTCTCTGGTTTTTGGCTCACTGATGATTACCCACAAAGAAACTTACCCTTATGAGTCTATCAGCCAGACATCTATATATTTTTGGGGGAGGATAGGAGGGTGGGAGGGAAATCTGTTGTTTATATACATTGAAAATGAGGGGTTTCTGCATGAGGGAAGAAGAGGATGATAGGACAAAGCTTGTATTGCAACTTGTGGCAAAGGCATGATGAAAAGTACAGATCTTCTAAGATCATCCCATAGTGAAACCCATAACCTGGGCCATATTCCCGTGAGGGCTTGGAGGATCATTTTACAACAACCCTGAAAAGTTCATTAAGAGAATCCTAGAATCATGAAATGATTTGGGTTGGAAGGAACCTTAAAGTCCATCCAGTTCCATTTCCTTCCAGGGACACCTTCCACTCTCCCAGGTGGCTCCAAGCCCCATCCAATCTGGCCTTGGACACTTCCAGGGATCCAGGGGCAGCCACAGCTTCTCTGGGAAACCTGTGCCAGGATCTCCCCACCCTCACAGCCAAGGATTTATTCCTAATTAAAGCCATACAAGTAAACTTACTGTTAGAAGTAAATTTACAGTTAATAGCCTTAAAAGCAGGGGTCTTGCTCCCAGCAGAAAGTGTCTTGCAGGGTCCACACTTGGAGAAGTGTTGTAACACGGTGCAAACTGAAGCTGGGCAGCAGGTTTTGACAAATTATGTGATTAATAAAAGTCTTTGCACACTAATGGAAGATTTAATGAGTGAGTTTTGCTGGGAAAGGAAAGGTAAAGGAGAATTTCCAGGAAAATAAAGATGTTCTGTGTCACTACCATCTAGGCAGGACCTTCAGGCCTTGCTTCTAGAAGGAAAGTTTTGTTCAGGAACCCAGATAGGGCCGTTTATCAAAGGAGCAGATAATACAAGTGTTTGTTTCGCTTCAGTGAGAGAAAATGAGAAATTGTTACTTAAGGTTGACCCAAACACATCTCCTTGTTTCTTCCCACTCCATTCACCTCCTCTCCTTCCTCCCTC
>VYZR01005154.1:0-14210 GCA_013400675.1 Oxylabes madagascariensis
TATGTTAAAATATGGTGGGCAGATTCAAAACCTGTTTAAGCATGTTAAACAGGAGAGAAGAACTGCTTTCCCCAAAAGACCTGGCTAAAGCCGTAGTTCTGAGTCTTGCAACACAAACTGGATAAGAAACCAAGAATGAGCAGAGCTCTTGGAGAAGGCAAGAATTTGGCTGGAAGCTATGCATGGGGAGACTCCCAACAGCAGTGTGAATTCATTTTTGGGTAGAAATACACTGCTGTTTACCTGACACAGAGCGGAGCTGGATGCCTGTCTGCAGGTGGGCAGGACGGTGCTGCCCAGGGTGAGGGCAGTGTGCTGCTTTAGCAATGCCTCCCAAAAAGCAGTGGGGAGTGAATGATGTGGTTGGTTATAAATTTTCTTCTCAACCAGATTCTGCTCCTGTCATGTTTTGCTGTGATTTTTTTTTGTTTGTTTGTTTTTGTTTTTGTTTTTGTTGGTTTAATTTTTTTTTTTATCTCTTCAGCAGAGAAGTCAGGATGGTTAATTTGCTCCGGCAGCCCACAGAGGAGGAACCCTTTTGCTGGCTATTAGAATGGCAGCTGGCTGCAGAGGGCCATGAAAAAGGTGCTGCTGGCTCTTGATGTATTTGGTGTTTTACTTAAAGCTCCACCTTCCCAGAGTAATATGAAGTACATGAAAATGTTAGTTTTCATTATGCAGTTAGTGGTTTGGGAGGAAAACTGAAACCCTAAAGGCTCCCAGTCTGAAGGAGAAGCCAAGTGCATTATGTGTAAATTCTTGCTTTTTAAGCATTGAATTCTGACCTTAACATTCTTGAGAGTTGGGAACTCAGTGCAAAGTGCTACCTGGCTCCTGCTTTTTATCGTTTGTTTGGCAGCTTTGGTGTTATTTCCTGGTTAAGCCAGGGTTTAGCTTAATGGCTTAGTGGCTTTGATGTGCATTCCAAAGCCTGACACCGATGCCTTGGGTTCATCTCCACTCTCTACTCCTTGGTTCTCCCTGGATCAATTCCTCACCCTTGGTCTCCATAGCAAATAGTACAATGGCCTAAAAGTACAAACCCTTTAAGCAAGGTTCTTACTAATTCTCTTCTTACTAATTTAGGAGGATCTTTCATTGCCAAAGCTCTGACTGTGAAGAGCTGGGCCTAGCCTGGGCAAACCCAGCCTCTACCTTCCAGGTGCTGCTGGTAGGATTGCTGCTGGAGGCACTGCCTGGGCTCCTGCCAAGGTCCAGAAAAGTGTTAACTGCTGCCTGCTTGGACGGAAACAGGGAAGAGCCATGGCCTGTGATATGGCACCTGAGCCCACAAGGCAAGAGTTACAGGAGGGCTCACAAGGCTGTCCTCTGCACTGCTGAGTGCTGGCAGCTACGTCTAGGGGTGGTGGTTTACCCTGCAATGCTGCAAGAAGGGAGGGGAAGACAGCTAGGGAAGGGGCTGCAAAGGAAAAGCAGGGAGAGAAAGGCTTGGTAGTGAGATGAGAAAGGAGAAAGACCAGAAAACAATTAAGTAAAATGGATTAGAAAAAAAGAAGAACCAGGATTTGAGATGTGGTCAGGCTGGTCTGGGATGACTCTTGTCCTTCTGGACATTTTTTTTTGATGGGGTACGTGCCAGTGTCTGGCCAACTTTGGGCCCCAGTCTGGTAGCTCGATATCGAGGAATGAAGTGCAGCTGGCTGCTGAGAGAGGAGGGGTGGTACAGGGATGCTCCAGCACCCAACGGGGTAGGGACAGTGGTGCCATGCAGTGACACAGGCACACCTCTGATGTTACGAGAGATGCTGCATGACATTGCTGGCTTAGGGGCCACCATGGGTCAGGTCTTGATACGGCCTTGACCAGGACCCCAAAACCCAAATCTCTTTCTTTTCTTCTTAGCTGTTAGCTATTATTAACTGATGGGTTTAGCGAAGCTTAGCACCTTTAGCCATAAGGAGGTACTTGGCAAGCTGTTTTGCATCCCCTAAGGGCAAGTGCCCTCTGTCCTTGCCCTCACTGGGATAAACACTTTCAAATTAGAGGGACTCATTGACAAACAAATTCCCTCCCTGTTCCTGTAAGCAGTTTCCTCTCGGTCACTGGATGAGTGTGTTGCCTTACAGGATTTGGGTGTGCTGGCAAAAGTGGTATGGAAATCTCAGCCCTAGTTTCCTCTCCCAGCCTTGCCATTTCTCTGGCTAGCAAGGCAAGCCCACTCCTCCGCCATCCTGGCATGAATCAGCAGAGCCCACACAGCCTTCAGAAGCCAGGTTTTAACTTAATTCCTGTCTTGCTGAGGGGGAATAAGCACTCAACCGTCAGTGCTCTCTGACCTGGGGATCCTGCCAACATCTTGCAGCCCTTTTCCTCAGCTTCTCATTTTGAAATCGACCCCTGGGTCTGGGTTGGAGTCCTCGGTGCTGCTGTGCCCTTCCCTGCTGCAGGTCTGGCCTCATGGGAACCCCAGAAGCAGGGGGTGCCTGTGTGAGCTGGAACAGCTGTAAGCAAGGTCACAGTGTAATTTGGTTTCCTGAGCCTGCACTGTGTTTTAGGATAAGGCCTATGAACACATCCCTGGGCTTCAGGTGCTGTATAATGCACCTGAGCTGCACAGCGTTCAGTAGATGTTTGCTCCATCTGTTTATCCTTTGATGAAACAAAAGGACTGTGGTGATGAGGGCTGAGTCATAACCAGCCTGGCCTATTTGTAAATTGTCATGACTGTAACCAGAAGCCTATGCCAAGAGAAGCAGATGCTCATGGCTGCTGTGTTGAAAAGGTGACTGGAGCTCCAAGGCACCGGGTAGGGCAGCAATAAACCACCTTTTATTAGCTGCTGTGAAAACAGGTTCTCCCATCTGAATCCTGGACAGATTACAAGCAGCATGATGAATTAGTACCAGTTAATGTGCTCATCATAACTACTTCAAGGGAAATTACTAGGAATACACATGCACTATTCATTTAGATATTATTCATTTATTTTAACTTGCCACAAGTGGGCAGGTGGGAATGAATGCAGGGAGTAAACAGTGATTAGCTGTAAGTGGCAAGGCTCCATGGCTTCATGCAGGGGATGCCCCTGGATGTCAGGGCATGTCCTGTGGTCTCAGCATGAAGGAAGTGGTAATTTTAAATATCACAGCTGTCAGGCCACGCACGTGTGACACGGGGGCTGAGACTGGAGCTGCCTGGGCAGTTGTGTGGTGCTAGTGAGCCAGCCCACACCACCCTTGTCTGAGCACTTCGGGGTGAGAGATCCCCTTTAATGAGGGAAATAAAATCCCCCATCTTGGTCTGTATGGATGCTCAGGCCTCTCTGGGCTGAATTCACTTTGGACAAATGTCAAAGGCTCATCTAATTCTATCTTTTTTTCCAACCGTGCAGACTTTCCTCCCCAGTGGACCTCTCCAAGTCACATTAGCACAACAAAAATCAGTTCTGTACCTCTCAAAGGGCAGCTCACCCATGGCAGCACTGCTCTACAGATGCTTTGCAGAACTTCTGAGCATGCCAAACTGACTCTTTTAATATTTACACTGGCAAGGCTCCTCACCAGCAAAGGTACAAGCCTTATAAAAGTGTTGGGGCAGTGGCTCAGGGGTGAGTGGCCAGCGGTGAGGATGAAGGGCAGGTCCTGCAAGCAGAGGAACGTCCCTTGTTCACCAGGTCTTTACTTATCCAGCACCTCGCATTCCTCTTGCACCCAGCTCTACCCTGCCACGTGCTTGTGGCTCAAGCAAAACATTGCAGAAGCTGAGGCCATAAGAGACCTCAGACGGGTTTGAGACTGAAGCCACAGAAATGGGGCTTTTTTAAAGTCTTCCTGACTGAGAAAGGAAGAGAAAAAAACCAAATGAATACTCATTTTTTCTTTTGCTACAGCCATTTCCCTGATGAATGAAAGCAATGCTTGTGTCTTTGAGCAGAGCAGCCGAAATGTCAAGGAGTGGCATAGTCAGCACCTGTGGGGCTAAACCTGCTTCAAAACCACTCTAAAGCACGTAGATTTGGGTAAAGATGGGGGTCCTCCTTCTGTGGGCTGCACAGGGGGAAGCTGCCAAGCTGGAGGCATCCACAGAAGCACAGGAACAACATCTGGAACCCTGGGATATGAAAATAGGCTGGGAATGGGGGGATGTTTGTTCAGGTGTCTCTTGCTAAACTTGCTACTCTGAAAGACACATTGATGAGCAGCCCCATCCACCAGTGGGGTCTGATCCAGCCCAGCAGGTGGTTTTCCCCAGTTCCATGACACCTCATCCATGGTGGATTTTCATCTGGCAAGGCAGGCAGCATCTACCAGAGAAGGGCACTTCAGGCCCCACAGTGTCATTTTACACCCACCTGCCTGGTAGTGAACGCTCTATGGGACTTGAAGGTGTTTTTTCAGCAGGCTGATGTCTCAGAACAGAGCTTTGGTTTTGAATAAATTAAAAAAAAAGGCAGAAAAAAGGTTTTTTACTGAGAGGATCATTGAGCACTGGAACAGGCTTCCCAGAGGAGTGATCACAGCACCAGCCTGGCAGAATTCAAGAAGTATTTGGACAATGGTCTCAGGCACTTGGCGTAACTTTTGGGGTGTCCTGTGCATGGCCAGGAATTGGACTCGATGATCTTTGTGGGTCCCTTCCAACTCAGTATATTCTATGTTCTATGAGTCTATGATCCATAGCTTCTCAGGGTTTTTGGCTTTTCTGATGTCTGTAGTACATGAGCTTTTCTTCTACAAACTGAATATTCCTAGTGGAAATCAGAAATAGCTCAAACCTGTCCAAAATTCATCTACCGTGTTTGTAAAGTTGCTGTTTCCAAAGTTGCTGCAGTGTCCACATCTAAGCAAGCAGTGGTGGACAGAACATTCCATGGGCCACACATCCTGCTGTGCCCTAAAGAGGCTTTCAGCTCTGAGTGCCTGTTTGCTTACTGTAAATTTAGTAAGGGCCTCCTAGTCCAGGCCACGTGGCTACAGGGTTCATGGAAGATTCACTGCTTGGAAACAGCATTTGAGCCAAGGACCAAGAGCTGGAGAGGTACATACAAGTGCCAAGGGGAACAGCATCACTTCTAGGGTCACAGAGAAGAGAAAAGAACAAGGGTGGCACTTAGCTGGCACTCATCGTAGTCAGCAAAAATGCATCCTCCTTACTTTTTTCATAAGGAAAGGAAATTTCCACAAATTTAAAACTGCAGTGTTTAAAAGTATCTTTTTTTACCCTGTTTGGTGGGACAGAAAGAGTTTGTGCTTTGCCCTTCTGCAGCTCCACAAGCAAATGGAGGCAGCTGAAGCTTCTTGAATGTCTGGGATATGGAAGGGAGGCACCTTTGGACTTGTGCAATGCTCTGGTACACTGTAACCCTGCGTATGCTGGGGTAATGTTCTTTGCTTGCAGTGTGTCTCCAGCTGCTGGAATGAGGGAAGGGAGTGCCAAGGAGGACAGTGGAAATAGGTTCCTTATTTTGCCTAATGTCCTTTCCTGTACCTAAGTGCTTTCAGGGAGCTGGAGAACAGCAACCATGCTATTAGTTGCCCATACCCCTTCCCAGTTTCTGATAGACACTGAGATAGAAATGTACAACTAATGCAGGAGGAAACAGCATGAGCCTTTGTCTCTTCCCTCCTGAGTGAGGGCTGGATAATCCTCCAGATCTGACTGTTGATGCCATGAAGTGTGGCAGCTGAAAAATGACAGGAAGGGGAATTAGAGGCTCACAGCCTGCCCCTACAAATGGAGAGCCCTGCCCAGGATGGGAGGAGGGCTGAGAGACCTCAGTGTGGTGAGGAGGTGCTGTGGGACAGCCCTTGCTCACCCCAAGCATTTCAGTGTTCCACATGCCTCTCCCAAGCTGCTGCTGTGGACGTGAAGCAGCTCCTCCTCTGGCCAGTGTTGTTGGCATAGTGGTCTCTTCCAAGGGCATTAATGTCACCCTTTGCCATGCTGTGTCTGCCACTGTCCCTTGTGGGTTCCTTGGCACAAATATCTGTCCCCATCACTCCCTTTATTTCCTCTGAAAACATGAATGGGTCCTGCACTTCCCAAGCACACTTAAGCTCTTCTTCTTTGCTGTGTGCTGCCTGTTGCAGCTTCTTCACCAGTTATACTCAACCATCAGTGAGTTGAGTACTCACTGCTGTGAGTGCCCTGTGGTCCTCAGTGTCACCTTTCCTCATCGCAGCATCTCTTGATTCCCCCCTACCAAGTGCCTGTGGTTGAAATGGGAGTGGCAGTGACAGCACAACTCCTGACAGATTTTTTCTGTGTTAAATAAGCAGTCTCTCATCTGCCTTAATGCCAGTCTGCTCTGACAGCAAGAGAAAGGTTTGTGAGCTTCAGGCACTCTCACTGTCCAGAAGAAACACCTGCACACTGATATCTGCTATTATAGAGGTGATCCTCTTCTGTTTTAAGTGCACAATGCTTTAAATTAATGTAAAAGAACTGCAGGAAGAGCTGAGCTCCTTGCTCCAGGTTCTATCTTTGATGAGGTGGCTAAATACTGGTTTGATAAAAGGACATATACGTACAAAAGCATTCCAAAGTTTCTCCTTCTTGATAGATTTTTCTCTCTGTATTTCCCATATTCCTTAGCTACAGTTAAGCACATCAATTGATTCAGCTATAACTGAAGTATTTGGAGGGATGGTTGCTAACATGTTGTTAGATTACTAATTTAAAAGCACATAAAGACAATGAAATTGTACGTGATGCTACTTTCTTACTTCTGCAAAAACAGTTCCTTAAAAAAAGCCAAATAGAAAAAGTGGTGAGTGTACAGGAAATGAATGGACATTTCAGTGGGCAAAAGTTATCTGTAATTATAGAAGTTATCTAAAAGAAATCTATTTACACTTAAAGGTTCAACATTTTAAGGAGGACAGCTCTGTTGGGAATGGTTCTGCAGTCTGGAATATGATCAGATACTGTGATTACTGTAATTTAAAAATGTGGTTTAAAGGATGAAAAGGGGTGAAACCTTTCTCCTTCCCACCATGTGTCACTACCCCGCCATTTGCTTCTGAGGGGATCTGAAGCGTACATTTTTATACAGTAATGATAATTCTATAAAATAATCAGTGTATTTTAGTGTGGATGCCGATTTTAAACCCTTCAGCCTCAATGCTTTGTATTTTAGCCGTGGGAACTACTGAACTAGAAATCACACAGCCAAAATTTTCCCTGAGGAGCCAGCTTGGTTCAACTCCTACCTGCCAGCAAGGCTGAGGATTCTTTGTAAAGCCAAATCTCAGCCTTGTGGGGACATCCCTGTGTGTAGGACCACATCTGTTGACAGTGGCAAGGGCAGTGCCATGGGTGCCTTGTGTGTGCTGGCGGTTGGTCACCCGGGTTTGCAGCTGGACAGTGATGCTCTGGAAATCACAGCAGGCCTGAGCACCTGGGTTTGGCAGAGGTGAGGTGGTGAGAGGCTGTGATTTTTTTTTTTTTTTTTAATTTTTTTTTTTATTTTGAGGCCCATGGCATGGAGAAAATAAGTGGTGGGACAAGATCACACTTTGCAGCTACACTCCTGAGTGCCCTGCCATAGCACCTCTGCTGCAGGACAGTCAGTCAGGTCATTCCCAAGGCATTGTTTCTGAGGGAAACATGGGTTTCATCCCCAGGCTTTAGCTATAAGCTTATTTAGCTCACTAAAGAGGCTGGTAGCTTTTTAATCTCTTAAAATTTGTCATTTGCCCAGACACTTCCCAGTGCTTATCCAAGAGGAATTCAAACCTGTTGTCAAACTGCTTTTCTCAGCTGTTTTTTGTGATGTGTATGAATGTGGAGGAAACACACACCAAAAACCACTGGAACAAGCAATAGTGGAGGCAGGTATGAAAGACACTTGGTTAAAATGCAAGTGCAGAGTTTTGCAAAAGCTTCAATTAATTTAATTGTTCCTGTTGAATTAACGCAATCCTACATTTAGATAAGCTCCTGAGGTATGACTCTTAAACTAGTTTTCTTAGGAGAGTATCAAAGTCTGGCTGACTGTTCTAATTTCTGGCTTTCTAACTCTAGACAGTGCTGAAAGGGATGCAAAATCATCTCAACTGGTTTGATGTAACCACCACAGTCTAAACCAAGCAAAGGCACTGTCACTTGTTCCCCAGCACTTGTTAAACCAGTCTTAATGGGAAGCTGTCCTAGAGCCAGCTTGCCTTGCCTTGTTATAGCATGTTTTGTGCTCAGACATTCGATCAGTTTAGGGGAACACACCAGCCAAACATCTTCACATTGCCTTTAGTCAGTGGCAAAGGAAGACTTTTTCCAGTATGCAGTTTGACTCAGATCTTACTCTGTTCCATTTCTGGGAGCTAGTTGTGAGAGAAGACACCCCCAGCAGCGAGCATTGATCATAGTTGAGGGAATATGTATGTGCCAAACCTGCTCATCCCATCAAGGTGTTATAAGTGTGAAAATCACTGCAACAAAACCATGGAGCTGCATTAATGTCAGCAGCAGAAGAAAGCTGGCAGTGCAGTGAAGGAAAAAGAGTGTGCCAACACTTGGGAGCCTCAAAATCTTCATGTAGTGGGCAAGACCTTTGACTGTCATTCCTCTTTTGAGAATATAACATACTTACACATGTTGCAGTATAAACAGATGTGACTCATTTCTTCATGCAGAAAAAACAATCTTTAATGTTACAGCCCATTTCTATACAGTTTTCAAAGACATCGTGTTTAACTCTAATTGGTTCGTAACTTTCTTGCTACTCAATTTGTTGGTTAGAAGGTGCTTGTGTGTGTACGTGCTAAGACTCTCTCTTTACCCAGGTGTTTACATATTTTCTTTGTGGATTCTCATGGGACAGACTTTTTATTTTTACAGGTGAGAGCAGTTCTCTTATGAGAATAGATTGTGGTGCTGATTCTCATTCTCATGATTCTTTCACATGGGAACTTACAAGCTATCTGCTATCTGCACTTAGCTGAAGTAACAGGCCTGAGCCCAGACTTTATAAGGCCTTTCTTTTGTAAGATTTCTACCTGTATGCAACATACACAGGGACCGGTCTTCCCTTCACTGAAGGCTAATACAAGCCCAGTGGGCTTCCCCTGCAGAAAACCTATCTAGTGTGTTATCATGGAGATGGGAAGGTTAAGGCTATCCTGTGTGCCACACACAAGGCAGCTCTGCAAGGGCAGAGTGCATTACAGGCCCTATGCAGGCAGCAGCATCTTAAAATCCATTCTCAGGTTGCGAAGCACACAGAGAGGTATGTTCCTTTGAGGTATCTCTCAAACTGAAACAAAACCAGTGGACGTAGTTCAAACAAATGGCATTTGTGTATGCGCTGTTGCCTAAATCCAGACTCAAGATCCCCAAGGAAAATCTGGAGTAATCCAGTTGAAGGGCTGCATATTCAAAGTGAAGCCTCCCACTGGTGTGTGGCCTTGCCTGTGCTCTCACAGGAAGGAATGCCTCCAGCAGGATGAGCCAGCTGTGGCAGGCATCGCCCTGCTTTACACGGCCTGACCCCAGCTGAAGATCAGGTGCTCCTTGACTTGGGAACACACCACGATTTTCTCCATGGCACAGCAGCAACTGCTGCGTGCTGTGTTTTGAAGAGGGAGTTGAAATGATTGCTGTCAACAAGCAGCATTGCGTGGGGAGCATTGCTGTGATGCAGAGGGATTTAGATACGTAACTCCTGATGCAGCTGCATAACAGACACAATAAACTGGTTTTGCATCAGTCCCTTACACTTTATCCATCTGCCTTCCCTGGAAAGCAATGCTCAGCTCTGTGGAGAGCCACTGCAGCCTATGGGGTGAGCAGGTCCAGTCTGGAGCTGTGCCCTCCAAGCACTGGGTGTGGATGTGGTGGAGAGCAGATGCTGAACCCCTTCTTGAATGCCTTCCTTCACAGCCATGGCTGCCCTGAGAGCCAGTTTGGTCCTTTTAAGAAAACTGCTGTGCTCCTCAGTGGGAATTTCTGTATTTAAAAGACCATCTTGCAATTTCTCTAATCCTTCTGTCAAGGCCTCAGCAGTGACCAGGGGTGTGCTTGATCCCTGCCCAGCCGCCCAGTCATTTCATCCTTTAATTCAGGTTAATGCTCCAAAGAAGTACTGTACTTATCCCCATTACACAACCACAGTCTGGAGGCATTTCAGGGCTGGCATACCTTATTTTAGCATCAACTCGTCTTAAAACTATTAGGTTTCTGATGCTGTTTGCATCATGTTGATTTATTTTATGAATCAAAGGAAGATAATTTCTCAGGGCTGTAATGTGTAAAAATCTGTGTCATATGACTGTGACTGTTTGCTTTCCTTGCTAAGAGGTGAGATTTTTTTTATTAAATGACAAGCAGTTTATGGAGAGATTTTAAAAAGTATGCAATGCATGTGAGTACTCATTGTCTGAACTCCCCTTACTTCTAAAAAAGTGCAGCCTGCCTCCTTCATCTCGTCTTCCTCTGCTTTCTGGCTACTGACAAGCCTTCCTCAAGCACAGTGCACTTGTGATTTTACAGACACCTTCTTTCATGGTAGAGCCCCAAACCCCTACTAGTGGTGTGGAATTTAGGAGAGGAGGAGGTGTGGAAGGGCCTTCATCTCACAGGAAGCATTCTCCATCTCCTTCCTCTTTCAAGCTCACTGCTATGCTTTTTAGCAGCAACCACCGAGAAGCTCCTGCTCCTTTCTTTGCATTTAAGGTGCATGGAAGAAAAATGGAACCCTGTAGTTGGCAGAGTGAGTTGGTGCCATATATTACAGCCTTCTCTAGAGTATAATTAGCAGAGCAAGGGGAGCTCCTCAGGTGTGCCTTTCCAGTGAGCAGGCTCCCCAGTGCTCACTCACACTTACCTGGATGGCAGCAATTTATGTGATGATGTTTGTACACAAATATGTTAAAGGTCTTTAGTTTACACACAAGGGCTGAATCAGAATATGCTAAACAGTGGGAAGATTTTATTGAAAACATCTTTGCATTTCAAGAAAAATTTGCCTCTGCATTTTGAAAAACACAACAGCTGTGGCTGCCTCACTTGTGGCCATGCTCTCAGACCTTTCTTTCAATCTGCAAACCCACACTTTTTATTTTTTCCCCAGCAGTACAGTTTCCAGCACAGAAAATTTAAGGCTGCAGACAATAGAATTGCTTTTCTTAGTTACCCTTCTTGGACCTATTAGATGTGGCCTGTGACCTGGAACCCAAGGCTGAAGGACTCACAACTCTAAACTGCACGACCCAGAGGAGAGCTCAGTCTCCAGCAAAATTTAGAAGGATGGCTGTCAAACGAAATAGTTGAATTGGCTAGATTTATTGAGAAACTAAAATTACTTCCCCAAAGTTTGCATTGCAAGCATGCCCTGAGCTTTTCCCAGGCCATTCAGACAGAGATAAGGATTTTTCTGGAGGAAGAATAAGCATAGTTTCAAACCCGTAAAGAAAACAACAGCCAACAGGAGCTGAGAAAAAGTGTGGGAAGCAATGTTTTATTTTGAAATGTTTGAAGCGTGAATGTGCTCAGTAAAGTAAGACTGTCAAAAATATCACTGAGTGCCTAAAGCCCACGGTGATGTTAGCTTATTGCAATTCTCCTGTGTTCTCCTGCATATTTCTGTTCTTGGCTAAGACACAGCCCAACCCACCAGTCTGCTGGGAGAGAAGGGTGTTCCTTCCCTTCCTCCTGGGACTCACTGGGCAGCTGGCACGGAACACGTGGTGTCACTTTGATGTACACTGCAGCCAGCTCCCCTGCAGATTGGAGGGGCACTTCTGGTGGCAACCTGCACCTGGGTTTAGCCTGAGCTTTCCCTAGGGGTAGTCCTGTCTCAAGGCAGAAGGCAATGCCTTCCAGCCCCTATGTTACTATCATTCATTTGAGCATGGCTGTAGAAAAAAATACTTAATTCTAGACAAGTTAATGAACTCTCATTTTCAGCCCTTAGTCCTTTAAATAGCAAGACAGGAAATATGAGCAACTTGCAACATCTGACAGAAAAGGAAAGTAGCTGCTTCATTCTTTTATGGGCTGTTACCCTATTGAACAATGACGTGAGAATGTGTTGGGACAAACCGGATGAGGTGCTCTCTGCCACTAGGTGCCCATTAGGCTGTGTTTTTCCCCTATTTAAAGGTGTCATTTGCCTTTTGATGGATCCTGAAAATACCCAAGGTAACCACATGCTCAGCACTGGCTGAGAACCCGGAGCAGAAAATTGTTTTTGCAAGGTCTGCCAAATGACATGACATCTGGAAATTATCCAGTTTACAAACATACACTTTACAAAGAAGTAATGTTTCCAGGTTTTAGGAAGGATTTGCAATATACCACAGAGGAAAAACTATTTTGCAAAACTAGAATGAATAAAGATTTTAGCTTACCCTAGCAACCCTGGTGTGGAGCACCTGGCTGGCTACTCTGGTGCTATGACTGCTGACAGCTGTGTCACCATGTTCTCCTGTGCTCAGGAGATGTGTGGTACCCATGTTCAGGGAGCAGATGGACCTCAATATCCTCTTGACTTGAATTATTTTAGCCATTCAAATCCAGAGTGTTATCTTTGCAATGACCCAGGACAGATTGCTTTATTTTTTTTCAGGACGTGGGTAGACTCTTTTATACCACCCTCCTTTTTCATAGTTTGTTTTTAGCCTTATTCACTGGAATGGAACTAAGTATAAATCTAGCATAGAGGGTGGGGAAAGGGAAAGGGAAAGGGAAAGGGAAAGGGAAAGGGAAAGGGAAAGGGAAAGGGAAAGGGAAAGGGAAAGGGAAAGGGAAAGGGAAAGGGAAAGGGAAAGGGAAAGGGAAAGGGAAAGGGAAAGGGAAAGGGAAAGGGAAAGGGAAAGGGAAAGGGAAAGGGAAAGGGAAAGGGAAAGGGAAAGGGAAAGGGAAAGGGAAAGGGAAAGGGAAAGGGAAAGGGAAAGGGAAAGGGAAAGGGAAAGGGAAAGGGAAAGGGAAAGGGAAAGGGAAAGGGAAAGGGAAAGGGAAAGGGAAAGGGAAAGGGAAAGGGAAAGGGAAAGGGAAAGGGAAAGGGAAAGGGAAAGGGAAAGGGAAAGGGAAAGGGAAAGGGAAAGGGAAAGGGAAAGGGAAAGGGAAAGGGAAAGGGAAAGGGAAAGGGAAAGGGAAAGGGAAAGGGAAAGGGAAAGGGAAAGGGAAAGGGAAAGGGAAAGGGAAAGGGAAAGGGAAAGGGAAAGGGAAAGGGAAAGGGAAAGGGAAAGGGAAAGGGAAAGGGAAAGGGAAAGGGAAAGGGAAAGGGAAAGGGAAAGGGAAAGGGAAAGGGAAAGGGAAAGGGAAAGATGTTTCAGACATATGTGTGAAGATGCAACTAAAAGACTGCTTTAAACTGCCTCCAGGTCTCAATCTTAGCCAGAATAATTTCTCAGTATACTTTGGGGAAGACATGAGAAATGAGAGTCATCATTCATAGAAAAATCATCGTGGAGGAGCCTAGAATTTTGTGTCACTTCAGCCACTGAGGAGCACATATTGATGGAATGGTGCTTTGCTGTGCTGTAGACTCAAGGCAGATGGATTTCCCAAAATATACCCACACATAAATCAAAAGGAAAATGACATCGTATGTTAATGAGCAACTGATTACAGTGCAAATAGAGTTTTGAAGCCATGTATCTGCCACTTGTAAACAACACTGATCCAAAGCACATAAGACAATGCAGCAACAGCTTTTATCTCTGAAAAGGTGGAACCAGAGCTGTGCAAGCACTGATAAAAAAATCTGTAATCTAAAATTTAAACCAGATATTGCAGTGTGTATTCAGATTTAGGAAAGGCTTATATTCTTTTATGGCTAGTAAGACTAATAATAACTCTTACTATGACAAAGTTTTTATTTTTAAAGACACACATCCTCCTACTTCAGCATGCAGATTAATCTCTTCCTGCAAGTGCCAGTAACCCAGACTGAATGAGACTGTAATACACAAAGCATTATTTTGGATAAGTGGCCCCCAGATAAAATCCCTTCCTAAACCCATCTGCACGTGTAAGATTGCACTCTGATTACACTGATGAGAATGGTCTTCCCAGGAAGGGCCAGGCAGCTATCACAGGCTGCTGTAGCAATTTATACACTTTTTCTTGTCAGCATCCTCCGCAGCTCCACACCAAAATCCAGGCCCCCTCAAGGTCCCTTCTGCCTGTGGCGAGCAGCCTGGCCAGCGCCCGTGCCCGGCACCCTGCCACCCGCCCCGGCGCTGCCATCCCGCACGCGAGGGCCGGGGGCAGGCACTGGCCGCCGGCATCGCTCGCCCTCCAGGGCG
>VYZR01005161.1:5104-19306 GCA_013400675.1 Oxylabes madagascariensis
CAGATCAGCCAAAGCATGGTACTTGGTACAAAACATGTACTTTGTTAGTGCCGTAAATACTTAGGTTGGCATACTTCCTTTTGATAAATGGTTTATGATACTGACCAGGCTTTTATCACTCCAAAAGACATAATATGCCTTTTCTAGAGGTCTTATCACAGACTACATGGGAACTTTGGTTAGCTGCCTGCCCCTTTGCTCCCCACCAGGTTTGACAAAGGGAACATATTATGCTCCTTAATCATCTTCAAGAGATGGCACAATGTTCAAGAATTAATTATTTCTAGACATAAATCAAGGAGGCTGGCCATCTTAAAACAAACACATTACTGACTGAATCCTAAGCATCTCTACAGCCTCTATTTGCACCTTAATTACTCAGCAGACATGTGCTAAAGAGTTATCAGTCAACTGAAGATGTCTTTCTCTAAGGACCTGCAGGACAAGCTGAAATACTTCCTAGAACTGCCAAGAGCAAAGGATTTATCTACTGTTATGTGCATTTGTCAACTCATGCTGCAAAAAAATGAGTCACAAGCAACAGTGTAAATGATGATAATATTTAGAGTATTCACTTCTTATGAAAGCTCACCCAGAAAGTACCTATTTTTCCTCTCCCTAACCACCACTTCAACACATCAATTTGGATTCCCTGTCTCACTAGAGGTCCACCAGAAAAGAAGATGTCAGTACCTGCAGCAAACATTTCCAGGTGCAGATTCAGAATTCACATAGCAGGGACGCAAGTCAGACATTCACTGGAAGCCCAGCCATCTAATTCAGAAAATCTCTACCAGAGTCTTATTCCTCTGATCGTTTTGAATAAACCATGAGCATTGCTGCAGATGGGAAGGCCTCATTCGTGTTTTCAGAATATACCATTGGTTTCTTCCAAATGGGGCCTGGCTACTGCCTGCCTTATTGGAGCCTTGAAAGGAGAAGGAAATACCTGAAATCCAGTAACTCTTTACTGCTCCTGACTAGCAAGAACCTGCTTCTTCAGTGAGTTCCACCAAAATTCTGCTTACTGAGGTTTTGACAATGCACAATAGGCCCATGTGGAATTTGCCTGCATCTTTACCCAAAAAACTTCCAGGTGTTTACACACCTCATTGCTACTCCATACATTAACAAGCTTTGAGGGGCAGCATCCGTTACAAAAAGAAAGTAATTTAGTTAAGTATGGAACAGTTACAGACATTACTACAACTTCAAATTTACAACACCCTTATTATACATTCTCATAGCTAGCTGGGAACAGAAAAATTCAAATTATTTTTATTTCTACAGACAGTTTAATTTTTTAATTAGCTTGGGAAAAAATTTTTGTTTGAACATCTGCATAAAGATACCCCTTTAATTTGAAAGTATTTTATAACCTCCTGATATCATAAAAAGCACTTTACTGTACCATAGTGAAGTAACAGATAAAAAGGGGTGGATACATTTTGAGTAGATTTCCCCTGCAGCAGATCCTGCTCATCATCTTCAGCTGAAATGCACACGTTTTTCTGGCAGCACCTTTTGTGGCTGCTTTTGAAAACAGAAGTAATCTGTGAAGTATTACAAAAGCCAAGCCCTTCCGTACTCAAGTCTCACATCTAAAGAATCTCAGATGCTGCCAGGGTTTCAACTCAGGCTAGCTGGTCATCAGGGAAGACTGTCCGTAAGCAGCACATGACCCCAGATCCCTGCAGTCCCTCCACTGCTATGACCGTGCTTCCCAGCAAGGCTCTCCCAGCATCATCCCACACAGAAGTCCAAGGAGAACACTCCAAGCAGCTGCCATGAGGAGGCTGGACACAGCACTGTTGGAAGGTGCAGCAACAGGAGCAGCCTCCCTTGTCCTCACCAGCAGAAGCTGTGTACTTACAGAGCCATGGTCATGGCCCAGCTGCATCAAGTCTTGAGGATTTAAGGTCCCTTGTATTGTGCCATAACTTGGCTACCAAAGAATTATTCTTGTGGTCTACTTGTAATAAGTACCTTCTCCATTTACAGCAAAAAGAGAGAATCTTGTTTTTCCCTCTGAAAGAAAGATACAATCAAACCAAGTTGCCAATTTTATAATTTTTGTTGTGTTTGTGCTTCTAGATCCTTGTTTCAGTCCTTTTGGCTTCAAAAAAGCTGTGCAGGCTTGACAGGGATGTTAAAGTAAGTTTTTTTTCTCATCCTGAAACTATCATTCCTCTTGTTACCCTCCCACAAATATAATTTTTGGTCTGTATTAAGTTTTCATTAAACAGTGTAATTTTGCAGCTCAAGGTACCCTAAAATATTACTCAAAAATCTGAAGACTCCATAGGCCATATTTTTCTATGGTTTTCAGTTTACTTTCACAGGGCAAGGGAAGGAGCAGAGATGACATTTTCAACTCCAAACTCTACCATCTCAGCAATTTCTAAGCAAAGTAAACATTGATCCTTTTATCCCTTGTCAAAATCCACTAGCATGGATTTCTGTACTTGCATGAAGTCTCACAGAAATTAACAAGGCCCTAAACAAAATGCAGGGGTCTACATTAGCAAATCACAGAACAGGAACGTTACCTTGGTATCTAACATTCAACTTCCCTAGCCAAAACACAGCCCCAGTGAATGCATGCTGAATACCTTTTGTTGGTTTTGTCAGCACCTGACACATGACAAAAGCTTGAAAACTACTAACGAAAACTTCCTGAACTCCACAAATCACACTTGAGCAACTAAAATTACCCTGCCATTTAAAAAACAAAGAAAAAAGACTAGAATATTGGCCAGAGAAATGTACTCTTTTTACAGGCCACACAAGGAGAAGCTATCTGCTCTTTTTCAGGTAGTCTACCACTAGTACATCAAGAGTAACTGATGAAATTAACACTTTACAACACCAACGTCAAAAAGGATCAGAGGAGAAAGATAAAAACAACATCACAATTAAAGACATTTTATCTTCAGCATCAGTAACTAGCTGATGTTATCTGCTCTGGAAACTATCCAGACGGCAAAATCATGTTTAAAAGATACATGTAAGTCCCTAGTAGAAGAATAGACAGTAGTGCTCTCTTTCTGGAAACACATCTTCCTCTTTATTAGCCTGTCCTTAAGGCTCTAGCTTGACAAGCAGCAAGCACAGGCCAGATCTTAAACCAAAACGAGTCGTGTCCCCTGTCCTGCTTTCTGCTATGCACTCCTGGACTCCTTTTTAGGGCGCAACAGAGCTGTTCAGTTCTTAAGTCCCATTCACACTACATGAGCTGATCCACCAAGTAGTGTTCAGCTCTGTCTTTAAGCAGAAAGAGTTAAGCTAATAAAAACCATTAATTTTAGCTATGATCATTCCTCCAGTCCAGTTCATTATACAACAAAAACACTAGCGTGGCCCCATGAGGTAAGATGCAAGTGCCTGAGGTTTGGACTGTTTCTTTCAGTAATAGTGCTGCCATTGAAATATGGTGATTCACTATTAATTCTGTCAAATATGTCTTATTCCACTTCTTTGTCAGGGAGCTCTAATTCAAATAATGTCTGTATCTTCCATCTACGATGAAGACAGGGTCAACATTACACATGTTGAAGGTGAAAAAAAATACTCTGGGAGCCATTCCCTTCATTCTTCTCTTCATGCCTACAAATACAGAGCACTTATCAGTACCCTTGTGATCTCTCCAATGAGGAAGTACCCAGCTTTCAGACGTAACTTCTCACCCCCCTTTGGTGGATTCCAAAATACATTAACCAATTTCTACAAGCTAAGAGAAAACTAGGCTGCCGAAGTATGACAGAGAAGCAGCAAATGCTTTGACTCCAGCTGTCAGTGAAGCGGGAAAATCAGTTATAAGAACCAAATGTAGAGCCATGGGTAAGAACCCTTTATTGATACAGGTTGGATTTTTTACAGCAGCCTCCTATCAATTATACCTGAAATGCTGAGAATAAGTACAAACGGAATAAAACTGCACAGAAGTCCAACAGTTGTTGTGCTTGATGCTTCACATTATGCTGAGGTACTCAATGCTACAGTTTCTTTACTGGCAGAATGCAAGTAAAAAGGTAGTAACTTTGGCAAATAAGGGCTGATACTCGGGCCCACATAGGAAATAGATTTGCACCTACAGCATAAGCACATTTTTACCACATATTTCTTGTGAAGACATTAGCATGTAGAATTATCTTTAGATTCAACACAGTGAAGCAAACGGGCTTGTGTTGTCTTTTTAACATACTGATAAAATGCATACAGCATATAAAATGTCTTTAGCTACTGTTTTATTTCTCAGAGTAATGACATAACACAGAGTAAATTTCTTGAGCACAAGTCTATACCAAGAAGCAGATTTACCCGCAATTAATTTAGAGATTGCATAGAGACAAAACCATGCAGTGTAGTATGCCCAGCACGAGAAAACAAATACAAAAGATGCAAGGCCACACATGACTGGAAGTTTTATTATTCCTTCCTATACAATGCTCCTCCACCAATACTCAAGTGAAGGCCACAGACTGGGCTTCCAAATCGGCTTGTTGTTTTTATTTTGGCCTTACACCTTTACCTACAAAGCTATTCAACTGCAAGGAGTAAGTGTGAACCAGTAATACAACACCCTTACGACTTCTACTGGCCCTGAAATTTGAAGAATCACAGAAGCATAAAATCACAAATCACAGAATGGTTGGGGTTGGAAGGAACCTTGAAGATCATCTGACTCCAACCCCTCTGCCACAGGCAGGGACACCTTCAACTAGACCATGTTCCTCAAAGCTCCATTCCATCTGCTCTTAAACACCTCCAGGGATGGGTCAACATCTCAGGGCAACCTGTTCCAGTGCCTCACCACGTTTACAGTGAAGAATTTCTTCCTCATATCTAATCTAAACCTACCCTTCTTCAGCTTAACGCCACACTCCCTTGTTCTATCACTACATGCCCTTGTAAAAAGTCTCTCTCCAGCCTTCCTGAAAGCCCCCTTAAAGTATAAGGCTGCTGGAAAGAAGCAGAGCTAACTTCCACCAGGGAAAAATGGCAAGTCAGTCATAACCGAAAATATTATCAGAAATCAACCCCCAATTTCTAATTTACTGTACCTCTGTTATTTTTCACCAAAATGCATCAAACTTTAAAACATCTGTTTCTCCAGAACGGCTTTCAGCAAAGCTACTGGAGAACTTCCCTGTAAGATCTAATAAAAGGTTCCATGTCTTTGATTTTACAGAACAATCAATAAATTTAACTTGTCAGAATAGAAAACATAAATCACTCTTGTCTGGATCAAGAGCACAAGCAATTCTGGTTAGGCCTCAGATGATCCTGATCAAGATCTTTGATTTGTTACTACTGTCCCGTCATCAGGGGAGCAGCTCAGCCCTGCAGCAGTGCCCTGTAGCTGTGGTGGCAGCATCCAGCACCAGGCTGGCCCACCACAGCTGCACGTTTGAGTGGCTTCTCATGAAAGAGTCCTCTGCAAAATCACTCAGGGCATCACAGCCAGAGCAAACAAAGTAGTCCCATCAATCTGACTGTTAACAGGCAGTAATAAAACGACAGCAAAAGCAGAATATGACAACACAGAGTATTTGTGTAACCTACCACGAGTTACAGATTAGGAATTTCAGAACTTTGAGGGAATACAGAGAATGGTGCTCATCTGTTTAAAAAGCTGAAAATTGATTAATGAACCTGTGATATTTACATTCTTCACTCTGTAAAGAAAAACAATTTAAAAAAATCCAATGCAACAATGTAAGACGACACCTTTCCATAGAAGCTGCCCGTCTGTTTCACTGAGATTATTCCAAACACTGTTTTCTCTCAACTAACCTGGCTTCCTTTCTGAGGGATGCTTGGCAACTGTAAAAAGTATTTTTTTCTTTTTGGCTTTTCATGTCTATAATTTTATTTCCATGTTGTAATATCACATCACTCCCTCAAATACATCACACTATTCTAGATCCACAGTTATTACTAAACTACTGTGAAGTCTCTTCTCTTGCATTACTCAATTCATTCAGAAGTTCTGAAACAACATAAGTGGATTTTTAAAGTTGTTTAGAGTAAACTTTACCTTTATGGCTGTATTTGTGTCATATCTATTTGTACTTTTCAATGAGAAAAAAACCAGACACTTACAAACTATAAACCTTCATTGACTACAGATCTTTGCTACAGCAGTATCCATCATTTCCTGAGTATACTCCATTACAGTATTAGTAGGAGCAAAACCATCTAATCAGAGACAGTAACAACATAATTGCTCGTTTCTTGTTATTGAGCCTGGCTATGTTGTGACTCTTGGTTCCTCCTCCAGCAGCAGCCCGGACCCACGCGCGGTACCAGCGGCACTCACCTCCTCTGCCTTCCCGGTCCCAGAGCTGGCACAGTAGTGTTTTCGGCGCGGCACTCAGCCATCCTGGCTACAGCCCTGGCGCTCTGCAACACACCACGACCACCGTGATACCGCTTCTCCAGGCCGGCGTTCGCCTGTCACAAACAGAGCCCGCAGCCATACACAGAAATTAACTCCAGACCGATGAAAATAACTCTTTCGGGGGAGGAGTAACAGCGCTGTTCCGAGGGAAACGAAAAGCAGGAAGCTGATCTCAGCAGCCCGGGGAGCACGGACGGGGCGGAGCAGAGGCACGGAGCGAGGAAAAGTGGAGCAAAAACTCGCTGCTTATAGCTTGGCTTTGGCAGTATGACCAACCAACACGGCATTACTGAAATACCAGCGCCGGGGCTGACACGGACGCCAGCACCCCTCGCCCAGGGGCACGGGCCCGCGGCAGCCCCGCGCAGCGCACTCGCCGCGCAGGTACCGGCCCTGCGCAAGCGGCCCCCACACCGCCGCCCGCCCTGCTGCCGCCACAGCCCCCGGCCCCACGGCGGCCCCGGACGCTTCCCCGCTCGCCCCGGCCCGCGGAGAGGGCTGCCGTGCGCGCCCAGCCCGCTGTCACGCGTGAGCCGGTTGGAAAGGGCACGTCCTGCGGGACGGACTCAACGCTCCTGCCCCGCAACTGCGGGAACTCCTCCGCCGTGCTAAAGCAACAGATGATGTCATCTTGTAAGAGACTGAACCGCCGTGTCTGGCGCGTAAATAACTTCTGATGACGAAGTTTGAAAGAAAAAGAGGGGAGATTCTTTAGGAAAACAGCTGTAAGAACTGAGAGGCTTTTCTTGGTAAAACTCAAACTGACTCCAAGCTGGGCTTAACCTGGACAACAGCATCTCCCCACCGTGTAAGAACTTTCTCTGCCTCCATGGGGCTCCCGTTCCCACGGGAAGGCAGGCCACGGAAGCTCACTCCCTGCAGGAGCTGACATCCCCAGGAAGGCTGGTTCTGCTCCTGCAGCAAGGGACACTGTCCTGGCCTCTGCAGAGTCGGGCTGCTTCTACTGCCTGCCTGTCCCCCACATTTCCTCAGCAGTAAGGCTGGTTTGAGTCGTTAGAACAGCGTTACAAAACCCCACAGAAAACAGTGGTATTTAGCGTTCTAAATAAACGTGAACTTGGAAAACAAAAGCCAAAAAAATACAAGGGAGGGTAGACTGACTACCATGAGAGCCCATCAGCCAGTGTTTCAAAGTAATAATTAAAATTCATAACAGGAAACAGCATGGCAGTGATCTTCGTAACACTCCCACACCCAGGATCTGATCTATACCTCAGCCAAAAGGAGACAATCCCCATGCATTTAGGGCTTTGCAAAATGAGGTTGTGGAGGTAAGTAGGAACACTGCACGGTTTTTACACTTGTCTTGCCCTCTTTCAGTTCTCAATGTTTTGCCCCATTAGCTCTGTATGGCAAGATGCAGAGTGTTTTGGTGTACTGGAGCGTACTGGTGGGTATAGAGCAGATACAGGGCCAAAATAAAACAGTAAATCAGTTTAAGTGAAGTTCTTAAACTTTCAAAAATCCTATCTGATGGCCTCTATATTATACTGACAGAAGAAGGGAAAACTGAGGCAAGGTGGCCAACCAATTTTATTTTTACCACTTCTTTTATATATTTTCTCTTGTCTGCTCAGTATAGGAACCTGTAGCATGTCTAAACTCACATTTGGAAGATTCTGTTCCAGATGACAAAACTCAGCAACTTCTAAGAAAGCATTTAATGATTCCTTTTAAATTTGCTGTGGCTTGTTCACCTTTTGACACTGTTTCAAAGCATGTCCTCTACTCAGTCTGCAGACAAATCCATACTGAACTAGAAACATAATCACACCTCTCTCCTGGCCTCTCTCCAAAGCCTGTGGCCTTCATTTCCAAGAGCGGACAGACAGGACCACGTCTTTGTCCCAAGGCTTCCCAGTTCACAGCCTGCCCGTGGTGACTGCAGTTACACTGAATCCTCAGGCTGTAAGCTGAAGGTCACTGATGCAGACATACAGCCCCATCTACAGCTCCTCCGACCGAGCGGATGCAAAGCCTCATTGCAGCAGGATCTTCAGGTGCTGCAGCAACATCACAATAGCCACAAGGAGACTAAAGGCAGCCTAAATCTCAGCATGCAGGCTTGGCCAGCCGTATGAGCAGCAACACACCACATCCTATCCTCCTTAACATCAATGCCTTTTCTGCACTAGAATCCCTGTAGTTTGGCAGCTTTAACCCTTTTCAATCATAAACTGAGACACTAGTCTCATTCCCATGAGTACTTAATGATTCTTTTGGGGGAAAAGAATTAGCACTGGAGAGATATACAACTGCTTTCTTAATAAGGAAGCATACAGCTTAAAGCCAGAACTACATCAAAACTGCAAATGTGATTTACACACTCAGCTAAACAGATTTAATGAGCATTTAAACCAAGAAAACACAAAACCTGCATGGAATATTTTGCTGCAGTGGTGTGTGGAGCAACAGCAGTCAAGGTGAAAATACAGGCAAGATAATAGTAAACAATTAATAGTAAACAACTTAAGAGAAACAGCAAAGATACTCCCAAAGCTCTTCTGATACAATTATTCTTACATAAATACCCGGGCTTCTCTTCAAATCAAAACCAACACTTGTACCACATTACTCACAGCTCTGGGAGTCCACAACACCTGAGATAAATGAGCTCACAAGCTCACCACCAGTCTCAGGGTTATTCTGTGTATTTCAGAGAAGCTGTTGCCTACCTGCTGTATAGAAGAGATTCTACAGCAATGAGTGTTGTTTTCCCCCTGCTTCTCAATTAGATATTCAGTTTTGAAAGGGCACTTCTTAGTCCTCACTAATACCGGACAGGTATGTGTTGCTACAGTGTACAGTACAGCCTACTTCCTCCCCTCTACTTCTTCACTTCAAGTACACAGGTACACCTGAGAGTGTTTCCCTAGATACAGAAGAGCAGTCTCTGGCATTCCTGACATGACAGACAAGGACAATTTATTTCAGCAACCTCAAAAGCAATAGAAACACCTTTTTTTTTTTTTTTTCCCTGAAAGAAGTACTTCTAGTAATAAATAAATGTCATTGACCATTGTTATGAGGTTAACTAACAAATCACTTAAGGCTCATCTTTTAACAAATAAGGCACATCTTCAGTCTATCGTGACTTGGTAACAAAACTTTCTCACATCTTTTTAAATAACCTGCTATTATTTATTTTGCAAATGACTTTAAACTATTCTGAAAGACCCTCCTCTACCAGCCCTCTTCAACCTTTTACTATTAAAGGCACTTCATCCTTTAGATGACAGATCATACAAAGAGGAAGCTGGAAAGAGGCTAAAGTATTGCATTGTTTTCAGTACAAAACGCTCAATTTCTTTAACCCTGCTCTTCTACGAAAGAAACTTCCTTGAGAAAGTAGAGTAGCATCTGCTTGTACTTCAAATAATTACTCTCTGCTCCTTTGTCTCTGCTAAGTCTCCTTGACTGAGGTCAAGAGAAGAACAAGTACATTTTAAAATCAAAGTTTACCGTTTCAGTAGGTTTTCACAGCCAGGACTGTTAAAGTCATGTTATACCATTCTTCTCAAAGCAAAACAGTTTGTGCTTAACACTACCAAGCAGTCAGACTTCTGTCATTATCTTTGCTGACTAGTGTTATTACCCTGTCCAGAGGTCTCCAACTGCAGTACAGATACAGCAGTACATGAGCAGTTTTTAACATTGCACTCATTGCTTCCTACAGGTCTGCAAAAGGAACTAAGAAGATTAGTCTATTGGTAGGCTTACATTCATTTTCCAGGCATCCATATCATCTACAGGACAATGTTTAAGGTCTTTAAAGTAATTTTGGAAAAGCTGAAAACCCAAGACTTGAAATTGTGTCAGCTTTTTTCTTATAGGGAGATACACTTTTTTTAAAGCTTGAACATGGTCAAAAAGAATCATCCTTTAGCTACTAGATAAAAAATTGCCTCAGAAGAAGGCATAAGGAAGCAAGCAGCAAGCACTACAAGTGTGGGTATGGACACACAAGTCCAAGCACTTTCAGTCAAGCAGTTACCGCTTTAAAACTATCTTGATGTTGTGTACTGCTCAAACTATGGTTGCCAAAATAAATTTCTATGAGACAATTTCTCGCCTCTTATTCCCTACATTAATGGCAGGTGGAGATTAGGCACCAAACTGTCTCTATATTTATTTAAAACAAGCCAAGCCAGAAGTAGTTTGATCACACATTTACTCCATCAGTTTATCTATCTTGTCCTGAACTGACATGACAGGATGACTTCTCCTGGCTTCTTGCTCTGGTACTTTATGAGCATTAAAATTACTTAGTAAGTGACCAGGATGGAGAAGGTCTGGTCAAAGATGATAGAAAGGAAAAAAGTAACACTGATTAGTCTTGCCTGGGTGAAGGCTTTCTCCTGCTATATAACAAGAAAATACAGCAGCAAACAAAGAAATTCATGAAACAAATAAATATATCTTGAGAGTAGACTTAAAACACTCCAAAACTTAACCTGGAAGTGATTATCAGTGAAGACATCCAAACAATTCTCCAATCAAATCTACAATTTCAGTCTACTATTATAACCCTGCCTCCTGTAAAATTCAGACCAGAACTGGGCTCACATATATAGAGTATTGCAGCAATACTAATAAAGTAGCATCTCCACTGAAGCTCCACATTTGATTCCAATTCCATGAAGAAATACAATTTTAATGACTAAATCTAAACAAAGTCACTATTCACCTCAAAACAGATGCAATCTCCCAATCCAATGCTTATATAACACTGCAATGCCACACAATTAATGTAACACTAAACAGATATATTAATTCATAAAACATTCCAGAAAACATCAACAACCTGTGTATTCAGAAATAGCAGAATCACTGTTTTTATGATTCCTGGATCTCAGCACTTCTTAGAAGTTGTATCAAATATTTTCATATATGCACATGTACACAGCAGTGCTTTCTGAGCTGTGCAGTACATTAACAGCACATTTCCATCACAGAAAGCCACTGCCCTGTAACCACTGCACACACCCACACATCTCAAACGTCAGAAAAACTTCAGGTACAAACGTCATACCTAAATAATGCACGAAATACCCAAGCCAAAAATCCTACCAACAAGCAGCATGCTGTCTCTTCTTATCCCTCCCCCGCAGTGTTATCCTCAGAAGTTGAATCCCAGTTCTTCTCTGCTACAGGTAGAAGATACTCAGATACTACATACAACGTGGCAGAATAAAATCCTATTACGAGAACAAGCTACTGGCAAATTTACAGATGCAGAAGTTTACTTCTCACAATGTATAATCATCTATTACTTGTAGCAAAAAAACACCAACACATTTCCAGTATCAAAGTTTCTTAAAATTAGGAGGGTTCTGTCTAGTTTTTACATTAAGAATAATGACAGCTGTTCTCCATGAGGTTAAAATGCAATCCAAAGTTTTATAAAGAAACTTTCATTAGTGTAATCTTCTCTATTTTCTAGTTCTATCAGAAACATTTTATTAGGACATACAGTTCTGATTTCCAAAACAACCCAGTTTTCTTCCTAGGTGTACTGCTGCAATATTTTCTAAACATATTCTTAAAAGAGGTATAAAGACTCAAAGAGCAGTTGAAAAGAAAACTATTTCACTCTGCTAATTTGCATCAAGTTTTATAGTTCCTATCCTCCCTCCTAAATGGCAAACTAATTGTGATAAAACATCAAGCCCAATTAGAAACAGCCACTACACACAACTATTTATTTGAATGATTTCCTGTAGAGTATGTGTAATTGTTTTTACAGAATCCTCTAGTGTTTGGGCTAATATTGTCATCTTTTCTGCAGGGAAAAAAAACCCACACTCCCTCCAGTTTCACATCTCATTCACTAAGTACTTCACTGAATTCAAATCCTAATATATATAAAAATACATCTTTCAAATTTAACTTATTTTAATGAAATGCTGAAAAACCATTACAGCAGCTTGAGTTCTGCTTTCAGGATACATTTACAATTTTCTTCAGGTTTCAGTATTAGCTTGCACATTAGAAAGCCCAACTTGGGCACCTATTTGTACATTAAGACAGTGATCAAGGACCATGTGAGACTTGAGCACCTGAACTAGAGCTCAGATTTTTGGAGCTTGATCCCACTGGTGTCACTTTTGCCAGAATTCTGAAGTTTAGCTTTCTTTGGGGATATAATCTGTGACCTTTAGATTTCCTTTTACATTTAAGGTCCAAAAATCTGACAGACCTCTGGAGGCACTGGAAAAAGTTGGAGAACAAAGTGGGCAAGATTCAGAAAACAAGGAAGTGACTTAAATGTATTTTGTCTGCATCTGTGGACAGGTGGTGGTTGTGCCAGCCACAGCAGGAGATGAGATCAGTCTCTGTGGCAGCACTGAGTGAGAGGGAGCAAGCATGGAGGAGAGGTCAGCTCCCTGCAGGTGGGTTGCCATCCCATCCCTGGCATATTCAGGTTATATTTTCCTCCATAAACACGCTTGCTGGAAAAGCGAGCAGGGCAGCAAAAGCAGCAGGGAAGTAATTTTCATTCAGTTTTACTTAAGAGCAAACTCTGCCTGACCTTTAGCTGTCCTCATGTTGCTTTAACCTATGGCTGCTTTCCCACTTCCACAGCCTCCCCTGCCACCCCTGCCCTCTGGCAGAGGGGGCCCAGGCACCCACCCTACCCCAGGGTGCCTGCAGGGGTACATCAGCACACATCATGGTTTTGGAAACAGCTGGCCTGGCACAGCCATCCCTGGGAAGCAGAGCTGCAAGGAGGATGGCTGGCCTCAGCCAAGGCCACCACAGCTGTGAGCAAGGACAGAGGACTCCTCCCTGGAAATACGAGGAAGGGGGGGTTATGCCAGCATGAAAGCACCATATAAATACAGTTAGTCACCAAGAAAATCCAGCGGAAAAAAACAAAAATTTCAACTATGCCTATGGATTTGTGAGATGTCACCCAATCTTTAGCTGTTCTATTGTTTTACCAACAACTAAGTCCTCTGAATAACTGCAAACAAACTGAACTCAAGGTGCTTCTGCAAAAGCAAAATTTGCAAATTGCAAACAGACTTAAAAAAAACAGCGTCATTTCATCTCCAGTAGTAAGTGCTGCTTACTATTTCTTATACCAGAGCAAAATATCTGCTGTAACGTCCCTTGTGATGATGTCTGCTCTTGTCTGAAGACCTGACACCAAAGCCAGATGTGAATCAGTGGCTATTATATGGTCTCCTCTAAAAGATTCTCTACATTTTGTCCGCATGCTATCTAAAACTAAATGAGAAATTTTTCTCATTCAATTCAAAAAAGGCATTATTTTATCCTCTGGTCTGTGGTTTTCTCCACAGTGTTTGTATGGGACTCGGGGATAAAAGAAGTTTTTACTTGGAAACACTTCACTTTACTGTTAGAGAACACAGAACAGATTACCAAAAGCCAAAATTCATATTTCACGTCAAAAATGCAATTCCGCGCCCCCCCCCCCCAAAAAATTCCCCAAAACCAATTATTTTTCTTTCTACATTCTAGGTTCACTCACCAGAAGTTAATGCAGTATGCAAAGTCATACTGCACACAGAAATACAGCAGACCTCTTAATCAAGAAAAATCATACAGGTTCCTTGCGTTCTAGTCTAAAATACATGTGTGGGACACCACAGAAGAGGGCGAGTCTCTTCCTGCCACTCCAGCATGAATGCAAAAAACACAGATTCCAATCTACATGTTAGATAGCTGCCCATATAAATACAACACAGTAACACCATTAACATATGCAAGCACCTTAGGGATTTTTTTTTTTTTTTTTTTTTTTTTTTTTT